>JAFIRS010004482.1:0-85421 GCA_018342105.1 Gonioctena quinquepunctata
TTTTCCAAAAATCCCTTACCACTACCTACAACATCACATGTATATGCAGTCGAATATTCTTGAGGAAACAACTACTCTCCTGGCTACTGCCTCGAAGAACATTGGATTATATCCGATGTATAATCGTGTAATATCCTACAATGATTGTTCGTAGGGAAATGGATGAATCTTAACCACCTCATTTGGGCTGACCATCTGTACACCGGGACTGTTGGGGGACAAATACTCCAAAACAGACATGATGTATCACAGTTTTCTGTTATGGAGATAACTCTTATCTCGAGTACTGTTCTTGCAATAGTTGAAGTCAAGATGGCGTCAGCTAGTGTTGTTGACTTTTTGACGAATTCTGGGAAATGGATGAATTTTGATTTTCTCATTCGGGTTCGCAGTCATCACTCATTGTCTGCTTGAATTACCCTTAACTGATGAGGGGGGAATTGACCAAAACCGGTCTACAGGTGGTCAGCCTGAATGGGGTGGTCAAAATTTATACATTTTGCAACAAACACTCACAGAGTAACCTAGTAGGAGCTTAGCACGATTATCCATCGGATGTTATCTAATGTTCGTCGATGCACTAGCCAGAAAAATAGTCGTTTACTGATAGATATTCGACTCAACATAAAGTTATTGTTGGAGTTGTATATTAGGGAACAGTCTTGGGAAATAAGTCATCTTTCATGCTCTATGAAATCAACCCACAATGATATATTACAGATTTGTGTAATGCAGATATCTTCCATCTTGATATCAAGATAATATTTTCGAGTATTGGCGTTGCAATGGTTGGAGTCGAGATGGCGCTGGCAGTAGTGGTTCTCTACTTTGATGGTGAAATCCTGGCGATAAATAAGGAATGGATGGGGTAGTTAATCCATTTCGCAAAATACAGTTGCGAAGGAGATCAGTTATTTCCCGCTGGATATTTGACTCAACATACACCCACTGTCATAGGCAGTATTACAGAGCAGTCCTGAGAAATAAGACATTTTTCAAGCTGCAAGTTTGGAATTCGCTGAAACGTGCTAGACTTCCGTTTCTCGAGTCATCCCGAAATTCCCTGGAATCGGAGGCTCCCGTTTTCATGGTAGTATATATTCGGTGTCCTGAGCCTTTTCACGCCACTTACTGGTTATCAATGAGTTTTTTCTATCTTTTTTTAGGAGAAAATTATTGAAGTAAGAAAATATGTTTTATTTTTCTTGTTTACATAAAAACAATGATTACAATGATTCCTTTTTTCGCATTTCAAAGTGACTTTCCGACTAATCATTGATACAGGTTATCTCAATTCATATAAAAAATGATGTATAACATAACGTGGCGCCCCCTTGAAGGGATTGGCTTTCAAACTGAAGAACAAAACATACTCAAGCTGATATAACAATAAAAAAAGTATTTTCACAATATTTCAGTCATCAGTGTCTATTGGGAGAATGCACCTTTTCAAGTGTCTATTGAGAGAATGCACACTTCAGACACTGGAGTTTCAGTTCACCACATGATGTTTTCTCATATACAAGTCGACCTATCTCGTCTTCTCCAGGGAAAATTCGAATGATTCGTCCAAGTTTCCAGCATTAGAGAGCTGAATTATCATTCTTCAGTTGGACCATAGATCCTTCCCTTAGGTTTGAATGAGATTCCTTCCATTCGAATCTCTATTGCAGACTGCAGAATTAATAAAGTGACCAACGCTGCTTAAAATGCTGTAATTGGTACTGGATGAGTCTTAGGAGCCAAAGTTGATTGGCCGGAATATTCCTTACGTCATTCTGAGGCAAGGTAGTGAGAGGGTCGTTAATAAAGAAAAGAGAAGAGGTGGAAGGGGAGAAATCAGGAGGATTATTTGATGAGGGTGATAAGGGTCTGGAACTGACAGCCTCAATCTGAGTGATCACAGTGCACAGGTGAATGTACATGTTGAATGCGAATTACCAAGAATTATCTTAAAATGAAATTCTGCTGATTTAACACAGGCTCCTCAAAGGCTCCCAACGTTGAGTGCATATGGTGGCATAAAATGCCAATTTATTTTATTCACCGCCCAAACTCAGTGAATTTTGAATTTTTTTTTAGGTTTGATAATGTAATTTTCAGCTCTTTTTTAGCACCAACAAAATTTGTGCCGTTATCTGAATATATGTTAGTACAAATCCCCCACCTAGATATGAATTGGTAGAAAGATCATCGGATAATTCAAGATGAGCTGGTTTCGCAACAAAACATAAAAATACACAGATAACAATTAATTATTTGTGGATTTCTGGTTCTGCCGTCTTTGACATAAAATGGGCCAGCAAAATCCACTTCGATGGTTAAAATGGTCTTTGGGGTTTCGGACGTGATTGAGGAATAATACCCATTTGATAATGAGTTTCAGTTGGTTTGGATCGGAAGCAAATCATGCAATTGTGCAAAACTCTACGAACAACGTTACGAAAATTCATTTTTACCGCAGCCAATGTAGCTTGTGCCCCTGAATGCAACTGTCTTGTAGGTTCAAATTGAATGACTTACTTGGCGAAATCATCCTCATCAGGTACTGAAATAGGATGTCTATCATTATAAAAAAAAAATAGTATTCAAGTCTACCACCATCTATGATAAAACTATTTTCATCTAAAAATAGATCTATTATAATATTTTGCTCTCTGATGAAAGAGGTTTTGAATTTTTTCATAAGTTAACTCCTAGATAAAATTAAATTGATGTTGTTGAATTAATCTGCAAATAACAGTTAATGAATGCTTCAGTTCAGTACTTGATAGATAACCTAATGAACGACTTTTTCTATTTAGAATTTTTGAATTGTTCACAAAACGAAAGCAATTAGCTATAACTCTTTGATATTGGTTGAAAGAAGATAATCTATTGAGAATATCAGTGTCAACAGTTTGTGAGAGTAATGTGTGATTGATATTTTTCAATTCAGGTATTCCACTTGAAGAGTTCAATTTAGGCCAAGATTGTCTTCCCTCGCACATCCAAGGAGGTTCAATCAACCAACTTGAGCATTCTTTCAATTCTTCTGGGTTCATACTAGGAACATATTTTGATTGACCTCTATCAGAGAACTGTTGAAATTCTGCGATACGATTGGCAACAAATGTTTTGAGAAAATGAGATTGAATTGAAATCCATGAAAGAACAATAATAGAGTCAGTACAATAGTATATATGACCTTTACTAATATGAATATACTTCGAGATTTTCTGGGTTGATTGAATGAGAAGTAAGGATGCGAAGAGTTGAAGTTTAGGCAGAGAAATAATTAGAAATGGTGCCACCTGTGATTTGGCGCATAGTGAGTGACAGTGAATTTTTCCTGCTTGATCTCTGGATTTGAAATAACAGAAAGCGCCATAAGTTTTTCCAGATGAAACTCCAAAACCATGTAACCGAACTGTAATTGGGTTTGGACAAATAAAATATCTGGGAATTTTTATATCGTTCAACCTTGGAATTTAACCCAATTTCCAACATTTCTGCATAATTATTTTGGACTTGACTGTACACGGTCGAAGATTCAAGCAACTGTTAATGAAATTGTACGTTTGGAAACGTGGAGAGATGATTTGGAGTTAAAGTATGTATATTGAAAAATATCATCGATTGAATTTCAATTTAATCCAAGAGTTTTGGTAATTCTATCGTCAGATAAGAATTTTGAGATGATCGAGATTTGATATTGGATATATCCTCTCACTCATTTTTATTATTCGAAACGAATTTGCGAAGATTAAATCCAGCAGATCCTAGAAAACGAATGATATCTGATATGATTCGTTTGCCTTCTTCTGTTGATTGAAACCCTGCAAGGAGGTCAGCAACATAGAAACAAGATTGAATTATTTTGGAGGATTCAGGATATCTATCCTTGTTTTCGAAAGATACTTGATGAAGAGATCTGATACTAAGGAAAGATGCACTCGCTGTACCATAAGTGACTGTATCCAATCGAAAGTGATCAAGTTTTTTAGATGGATCACTTCGTCATACTATGTGCTGCAAATTTCGCTGAGACTCTTGTATATTTACCATACCATAAATTTTTTCAATATCGGCAGTAACTAAATACTTATGGGTTCGAAACTTTGTGACAATAGTGAATGAATCATCCTGAACTGTAGGGCCTACTTTCAATGCATCATTAAGATATATTCCACTGGAAGTTTTGGCAGATCCGTCAAATACGACGCGCAGCTTTGTACTACAATACTTCAATTGAGAACGTCATGATGTGGCAAGATTCAAGAGATATTTTGTGGATCATCATGTTAATTATCAACCTTCGTCATATGTCCGAGAGCTTCTTACTCAGACATGAACGACACATATTGTTGATTGAAATCTGGATTTTCATTAAAATGTATACAATCTATTGAGAGCCGTTTAAGGGGAATTGACAAGTTCAATAATATTATCCTTGACCGGTAGATTAACAACAAACTTTCCTGATTCGTCGCGAATTGAGGTTTTCATAAAATGTGTTTCACATTCTGTTTCTTCTTGGAAATATTTAGTCAACGGCTGAAATTCTCCAAGTTTCCAAAAATGCTCAAGCAGTTCGTGAACATCTATATAATTTATTGCTAGTTTACATACAGTGTCCAGAATATTTCAAAAAGAGAGTGGCAAAGGTCCTGATAATATCCAACCCAGTTCAGTTTTTTGTAATACTGTGTGATTGTTAATGAGATGACTGCGATCTACATATTTACTCCCAAAAAATTGAAGCCCCAGTCAACATACCAATTGGACCAATTCTATTGAAATTATTGTCCGCTAATATGATATTTTTCAGAATATTCGAGTAACCTGCATCGAGAGAAAACGCGTGTACATATCTCGATATTTTTTTTGTAATTAGGAATGGTGTTTCCAGGATAACATATGAACTGGTTGTTGATTTGATAGTGGCAACGGTTTTTTGTGGCACCGATGTTACGTTCTATCCGAAACCCTCAATTGATTACATTTGACATAGACATGACATAATTGCAAGACATTCAATAATTTCTGAGTAATGAAATTTGAATAGCCCGACCTCAGAGTAATAATAAATATAGAGAGGGCTTTCTGTCCTTGTTTTTGAAGCCAACATAAAGTTGTTTATATTTACATTAGTCCTCCCGACTTCAAAAATGGGTAATACCAGATCGGTTATCGTCGGGTTTTCATATATCGGTGTTTCGTTTTTCGTCGGCATTAATTTGTTTGTGCTCGTGTTTACGTTTGTTGATGGCGCCGTGATTATTCTATGTTTGTGCAGTTTTTGGAGTTTTTTGATGATATTGAGTGTATTTTGACTAACAATATATCTTTAGTGTTAAAAGTGACTTTGAAATGGTGAAAACCTGCATTGTTTGTGGATTGTTACAATCCTCAGATGCCGATGTATCATTCCACAGGTAAGCGCCATTGGCGTAACTGAGAATGTGTATATTCTTCTATTCTTAAATATGTCCCCAATAATTTTTGATATAATCAAACAAAAAATATATTTTTATAGGTTTCCTTCTAATAAGAATGTCTTGAAGTTATGGTGTGAGGCACTTCAGCTAGACGGGAACATATTGAAAAAATATTCCTACATTTGTTCCAACCATTTTTCACCAAATGACATTGTTCATTCGCCAGGAAGAACTCTTATCAAGAAAAATGTTACACCAGTTATACAAGTTACTAATGATCCTTCTCAACCTGCACACATCGTAGTAACGGACAATTCCCCGCAATCTGATAGGGACATGGAAACTAATCAAGGTGAAATGTGAGTAGATAGCTTTACATTTTATTTAATAGAGAATTCAAACTTGGATTAATATTTGGGCATTGTACTAATTTTTTCATAAATCCATCAAAATTTCAACATTTTTTGTGGTCAACAAATCATTTTCATCTATATCAATCGTTATGACACCGGATTTGATAGAATTTGATGATTGCCAAAACTCAAAGCGGTCTAAGAATAGTTATGCAATGTTGTAGAAAGTAAATGTTCCCGTATTATAAGACGAGTATAAGAAATGTTTTCTATTGATAAATATTACATTTGTGATATTGAGAGAAACCGGCAATAATGTCTTCCTTCTGCACCTCAAACTATTCATATAAATGACAATATTTCAGATTGGAAGAATCAGTTTCACCAACCATAGCTCCAGAAGCTATTTTGGAAATTGTGAATGATGAACATGAACAGAATGAACAACCAAACAAAAAGTGAGCAAAAAAATTATAATTACTTAGTTGAAAATTTTTAATTCTTATATAAACTATATAAATGAAGTTTCAGATTTGAAGAATCTTTTTCAACTTCTACTGCTTCAGAAACATTGTCTGAAATTGAATATATTGAAGAGAACGAAGAACTAAAAGAAAAGTGAGTTGAATCCAATTATATTGTGAAATATCACTGTGTTATTAAATATGGAAATATGAACTTTTACAAATAATGTTTCAGATTTGAAGAATCATTCTCAACATCTACAGCTTCAGCAGCTTTGTCAGAGATCAGGAAAACTGTAGTATTATCCAAAATCTTTATAAACTAAACATATTACCATTGTTATAATTACATACAATGTTCCAACTTCATTTTTCGATAAGGTAGATTATTTTTTCCGTTTTTTTTTCATGTTTTTTTTAACTGAAAGAACAATTCAGGATTCAATTGTACTATGTTTTTTTTTGTAATTTTAAAGTTTGGTAAAATATTTCCCATATAAAACAAATGAGAAAAAGTTTATGTAAACTCTTTTCTTTCATTAGCCAAGAAACTGATGGAACAGAATACAAGAGGAATGTGTTCCCATTGAGTGATATTGATGGGGAGCTTGTGGCTACAACTTCACGAAAACGTTTTTCTGAATCGAACAAATCTGCACCAAGAAAAAGGTATACTTAGAAAACAAATGATTATTTAAATATTTTTATTATTCTTTCATCCCAGAATTAAGAAGGCCCATCGTTTCATTGGTGATTGGAATTCTGAAGATATGGAGTCTAACGAGAATAGAAAGCAATTTTTCAGAGTTGCTCAAAAGAAAATTGCACAGCAGAAGAAAAAAATCAAAAGTCTTCAGCAGAAGAATAGGAGATTGAAGTTCAGAGTGGATTCGTTACAGTCTCTCACAAAATATTTGAGGAGAAGAAATTTCATTTCTGAGCAAGCAGAATCAACATTGAATGTGAGTTTACTTGCATTTTATTGATCCATTTGTTTCATTTATCTGCATTTTCAGGCATCGCTTACGGGATCTGCAAAGGAATTATATGATCGTATGCTGAAAAAATCTGTTTGGGCGCAAATATTCACCAGAATTAAGACAATTTGCATTAACTTTAAATTTCTATTCCACTAAAGCTTACAATTACGTTCGGAACATGTTTTTGAAAAATCTTCCCCACACAAGGACTTTGGCAAAATGGTATCAAACAGTAGATGGTTCACCAGGCTTTTCCCAAGAAGCTTTGGCTGCTCTGAAATTGAAAGTGGCTGCAGCACATGTCACTGGTCAAAAGATTTTGTGTAATCTTGTATTTGATGAGATGTCAATCAGAAAAAGAGTAGAATCAGATGGAAAAAAAAATTATGGCTATGTAGCAGAAGTTGAAACTGATAATCTAGATGAAGCAAAAGAAGCACTGGTATTCATGCTTGTTGCACTGAACAGTCAGTGGAAAGTACCTGTGGGTTATTTTTTAATCAGTGGGCTGTCAGGTACAGAGAAAGCTAACCTTGTTAAGGATTGTCTTGAATTTGTTCACGATAGTGGTGTTATCGTTACATCAATTACTTTTGATGGAACTTCTACAAATTTAAGTGTAGCTAATGAACTGGGTGGATGTATGAATCCTTCAAAGTTGAAAACATTTTTTTCACACCCTATAACAAATGAAAAAGTTTTTATATTTCTTGACCCAAGTCATATGATCAAGTTGATTAGAAATTGTTTGGGATGTAAAATGTATTGAGGGTTCAAGAAATACAAAAAACAAAATCATTTATGGAAATCAATAAAATGGGAATTTATTGAAAAGTTATGTGAACTTCAAGAAAGTGAAGGCTTGCATGCAGCTATTAAGTTGAGAAAACGTCACATTTTATGGACGAGGGAGAAAATGAAAGTTAAACTTGCTGTTCAAACATTGAGCAAAAGCGTTGTAGAGGCCTTGGACTTTCTGACATTTGATCTCAAATTGGATGATTTTAAAAATTCTACGACTACTTCACATTTCTGTAGAACATTCAATAATCTATTTGATATTTTCAACTCCAGAAATAGACTCACAAAACCATTTGAGAAACCTCTATCCTCTGCCACCAAAGAAGAATATTTCGGTTTTTAGATAACTGTATTAAAATATATCAGGTCTAACAGTAGATTTCATACAATATTACAATCTAAAAGAAAAACTGGATTTTGGGATTTCTTGTAAGTATAGAAAGTTTAAAAAATTTATATCAATATGGGGTTGAGGAAAAACAACAACTGAAATATTTGCTCACGTATAAGCTGAGCCAAGATCATATAGAAATATTTTTTAGTTGCGTGAGAGCAAAGGGGGGAAACAATAATAATCCTACATCTCGTCAGTTTCAAAACACAATGAAGATATTATTGATTCACTCAGAAATTAAAAGAAGTGAAAAGGCTAACACCCTCACACTTGATTCATGTTCCATTTTACATTGTTCAAGCTCTCCTCTTCAACATAAGGATGATGGTATAGATGAAGAACTGGACCAGTGGACTGGCGAAACTGATCATGATTATATTGCCTCTAATATCTGGGATTTGACCTTATATGTTTAAGATATTGTTGCCTACACAGAAGGTTTTGTGGTAAAAAAAAATCAAAGTCTGTGAGATGTCTAGATTGCCTCAATGTTCTCACTAGTAATGAACATTTATCTCGATTACAAATGAGAAAAACATATGGAGTTATGGTGAAGGCATCACAATTTGTACTGAGCGTATGTAGAGGGAGAAAAATGTTTACGCTCAGTCAAACATAATTCCAATATATTTTCAAAAAAGAATAATTTGAATAACTTTCTCGTACTCAAAACTTTGAAAAATCTTCCTTCTAATATCTATGATTATTTTAACGAACACTTTTTTGATGAAGAGTCACTTAGCAATCAAGGGTATCAATTGATTGAATTGATTTTGGATAAATACTTCCAAATTAGATGTCACCACAAGACATCGATTTTGGAAAACTCCCGAGAAGCGAGGGTACGCTCTTTATTAACAAAATCCATATTATTCAAAAATCAATAGTATATTCCTCAAAAATTTTCTGCAAATACATAAAAAATAGATCAATACAATATTAACAGTATTACTGCCAAGCAATTGAAGAAATTAAAATTCAGTCATAAGATACCTGGGACAATGTGTCAAGCAATAAGACAATTTTTTATAATCATTGTATGTATATTTCATATCATTGTATATAAATAACATTTTAATGGTTCTTAATATAATTTTAGTATGGGAACTAAATAATGTACCTAAAATCAAAGTATAACAAATTACTTTTGTAAACCCTGACATTTGTTTTTTCCTTTGATAGTCGTATCACAAATCAAGATATTGCACATTCATATAAGATGTTTCTGAGTCAGAGTCTTATTGGTATATAAAAGTTTCTCCTTGTTAACAGAGGTTCAAACATAACGATTAAATCACGGTTTATCTTTTCGAACCCCTTCGTTAAGCCTATATATACAACAATAACCTGGCGGCCACCTACATTAAGTATTTGTGAAATATCTGAAAATATTAAGATATCAATTTTTTTGGACCAAGGCCAGGTTAATTATCCCAAATGATACCCCTCATATATATATATATATATATATATATATATATATATATATTTATATATATATATATATATATATATATATATATATATATATATAGATATTATAGATAGCGACACATAATCTGTGCGGTATTCTCTCTATATATATATATATTAAATCATATCCCCCCTATCTTGAAAATTACTTTTACTTTTTATATTCTCAATTCTTGCTATTAGCAAATTCAAACTGAATAGATTTTTTTTGATAACCTGTGATAAAGATGTATGTATAATATGTAATACTTCGGTTGTATATATATATATATATATACAACTGAAGTATATATATATATATATATATATATATATATATATATATTAAATCATCATATTGAAAATTACTTCTACTTTTTATACTATCAATTCCTTGCTATTAATGAATTCAAACTGAATAGCTTTTTTTTATAACCTCTGTGATATATAATATAATATGTAATACTTTGGTTGTATAAATGCAAACCTCAAGGATTCTCTTTCTGTTACATTTGTTTTTATTTGCCGATGTATTATGTTAGTTACTCTCTGTTTATGACTAATGTATTTTTATGTATATTTTTTTTCTTATATAACGTCATTTATTTATGTAATATATCCATGTTTTATATAAGTCTTGTATTAAATGAAGAATTGATATATATATATATATATATATATATATTTATATATAATATATTATATATATATATATATATATATATATATATATATATATATATATATATTATTTGTATTCATTGTAGTTATTGAAATGAAATAATTTTTCTTAAGATGGTCAAGCAATAGACAAACTTCAATTCATTCAAATGCAAGTTACATTTGCTAAGTCTCCTGATTATTTTTTGACATTTCTAGAAACCAATGGAAACATTCAAATCATTCATGTACGTTTTGCCAATTAACGCATTATTATACCTAGAAAATTGCCGCAGGAATAATTTGAGGTATTTTGTTTTTATTGTCTAACAACGTATATTTTTGATTTGATGAATCAAAACCGGTTAAGTACATTGTTTCATTGGGCGAGGAAATGTGTTTATGATCGTAACATCAAAAAATAATCTATAGAATACCACACGAGAGTTCGATAAAGTAGAAAATAACCAGATTTCTTCCTCCAACTTGTTGCCATTTGGCGATAGCCACTTGAGCCCGTTGGGCTCTCATGTCTATTGCCCAACAACAAGTTTTCGAAAATCTGTCGAATTATTTTCAATTTACTCTCATTCTCTTGTTATATAACAACTGAAAATAACATATCAAGGGGCCTGAAGAATACTTGAGCCCATATGATATCAAAATCTGAATACATCAGCTTTCAATAAGACCAAAATAAGTATAAAGCCGAGAAAGATGACAGCTCGCCGCTTTATTACTGGTCCAAAAAAAAATGCATTTTCTACATTATGTGGATCTATATGAGTTCTGTACCGCTTACTAGCTTGTTCTTCAGGAAAATCATTCATATGGGTGTAATAAGCATTTGAAAAACAGAGGGGGCAGATGTAGGTAAATGAGTGCTTTTCCGCAGACAAAAAGAGAGAAACACTGATTCTCATAATTGCCCAATTGATGTTTAGATTAGTCTCTGTTGACTTCTATCGACAGAAATCAATTTGGACTGAAAAATTAAAAAAGGCATGACTTCATAGTGAAGCTGAAATTGTTACTGCAAAATAATTTATAATACAACTTTTCATTATTTACAGTAATTTACATTTGTTATTTCAACTTTATATAATATATATTTAGTTAGATTGGTTCCTCAAGTATGTATGAAGTTATTTCATTTGTTTATATCGCGAAAAAAAAAATTGTTCTTCAATACTATCAATGGCATAATAAATAAATCATATTTTCCTAACTCCATGACACCTTTTTATTTAGTTTCCGCACGCCCCTGCCCAGAGGATTTGGTAAACAATCCCCTCGATCCCCTTTGCCCATACTCTATAGTGAGTGAGATAGATATTATGGTTGTCTACAAATCCTTTGTTTTTGAATAGCGAGGGCGCCTCTATATTTATTATTACTCTGAGAGCCCGACATGTGTGAGATTTGCCATATGTACCAATGATAAAAATATTTGCTGTTGAAAGTATAATATATGGTTTTGAATTAGTACTCTCTGATGTACATGTTGCAAGGGTGAATTATTCTCTTCCGTTCTATCATTTGATGTATGTGTCGATGAATTTATCATTATTTTTGAATTAGTTTGACTTTGTTCCTTTCTAAATGCAAGGAGGTGTTATGCTTGTTTGGATTTTTTTTACGGACATAGTGATTTCTGCAATCTCTTGAATCATAACCTCTACGTAAAGATTTGGTACCGACTCTCAGCATCCTAATTTCGAATAGGCGCTCCTGTGGACTTAATTTCAAAAAGGTACTGCATGAGAATATATGATGATCCTTGAGACAGAGAATACAAAATGGCCTGAGGTACTAACACATGTTGATTTTGAATCATGATCTGTTTTTTCTATGAACATTTTTGTGTGGAATGAGAACATTCGATTTTGGAGTATGAACCTCCCAACAATTAACATATTCGAATAATGAAAGTTGTGAATTCTTTGAACGTGAGCAACTCTATCCCAAGTTTTGAATATTACTTCCATTTCCTTCTAATGGCGAAATCTAATTTTGATGTTACAAGATATATAATGATGGTATCCCATTGATTAACTGACAAGGAGAGGGGTTCTGAATTTCTAGAATTTTGATTAACAGTGTCCATAACATATCCGAGATGAATATAGGATTATTTTTTAAGGCTTTGTATATCTAAAAAAGCCTTGAAATGTGTTTGAATTATAACACGATTATTTTGATTGCGCTCACAGGAGATCCAATGCTATCAAAATGATAGCTGTCTCACTTTCGAGACATGATTTTAAATACCAGAACTTTTTAATTTTGCTGATCAAATCACAGTAATGATTCATAGCTCTAAACGTATCTGAAAACTGTAGCCATTTTTCATATAATCCATGAAACTCAGGTAAGTTTCATTCTGGTAAATTCGTTTTGATATTTGTATTGGGTGTGTTGATTCAAATTGTCTCCGATATTGTTGAAGGACAATTCGAAATAATTCTGCTCGCTGAGAACTTTTTCATTGAATATTTTGCTCGAGTGATTGAATCAAATAAATAATTTAAAGTTAGTTCTATCTGAACTATGACCATTTTTGGTATCCTTGGATTCTAACTCTGACTGAAGTATATCAATGTCATTCCATAGGAACTCGGCTTATTCCAATCTTACGCATGATTCACTGAGTTTTGGAGCGTCTGTCAAATATGACAGAAATATTGAAAATCGTGTCAATTGACCCCTAATTGTACCTCTTCTTAGATTCAATGCCTTCATTTCTCCAGACATTTCATGTTTATACATATATGAGAACATAAACAATGAGAAGCAAATAAATTGAGGAGGATAAATAGAAAGAATTGGTAGGAAAACGAGCTCTATCGCAATACTCCGGTTAACAAAAGTATGTACTGTTTCGTAGATAGCCGTTCTTCACTTTGGTTTTGCAACTCTTGAATACGTGGATCTAATTCTTGACTAAATGAGTCCAGGAATGTTCGGATGTGAAAATGATAACAATATTAGCTGAGGACCTGAATTGATCTTGACGAATGTACTGCTATTTTTACTGCTTACATCCGGCCCGGGACCATGTTCGGTGTCGTGAGCCTTTTCACACGACTTGATGAGTTTTTTACACCTTTTTTGAGGAGAAAATGATTGAAGTGAGAATGACTTTTATATTCTTCTTGTTTACATGAAGAAAATGATAAAAAAACTGCTCAATGACAAGCTTCTATTCAAGCCCTGTACTGAAACGTATAAAATGTTAAAGTCATCGCTGACAATGATTTAATTATTTTTTGTTGAATTATTCGTTTTTGAAAAGCTTGTCGCGCGAAGTGTTCATAAAAGTAGCTACCAATTAATTTGATTGGGCAGTGATTGGTTGGTAAGTAAGAACTTGTCAAAGTATTTAATTTGTACAAAGTTATCATAGAAGTAGAAACCAATTAATTCCATTGGACAATGATTGAATGGTAACTACCAACTTGTTGAAGCTTTTTGAAACCAAATAGTTCAACGAAAAATAATTAAATAATTGTCATCGATGACTTAAACTCATTTTATACGTTTTCGTACTCGGCTTGAATGAAAGCCTGTCTTCAGAGAGTTTTTTTGAATTCATAGATTTTGACAAAAAATTCATAATTTCCAGAACTGAAAACCCCCATTTACCAATTTTGAATGAAATATTACCATAATCAGAAAACTTGTTCCTCATCTTGGTGCCGCTATCTTAAATTCATAAATTTTGACAAAAAATTCATAATTCTCGACCCCGAAAACTTCCACATACCAATTGGACCACAATCACAAAACTCTACCGCCATCTTGGAGCCGCCATTTCAAATTCATAAATTTTGACAGACAGTTCATAATCTCCTATCCCAAAAACCACCACATACCAAATTTGAATCATAATTACAAATCTCGTCCACCATTTTGTTTTTTTTCTCTAAGAAAATCATAAACACCTGCTGAATTTCAACTGAATCGGACGATTAGAATTCGGTCAAAATTCACTTGCAAGATTTGACCCTAACTAACAAACGAACTAACTAACAAGTGAAACTAAATATAAGCTTTTATAAACAATGATTACAATGATCCCTAATTCCTTTTTTTAGTTGTCAAAGTGACTTCCTGTCTATAAATTGGATACAGGGTATCCAAATCTATATAAAAGTGATGAATAACAGAATATGAACAGAACAGTATAACTTAGCTAACTTCAAAAACATGTTTTTTATTTATTCGTAAATTTTCTGGAAGTTTACCTGAAAGGGATTCTCTTGATCGAATATCTGGGATTTGAAGTCAAGTTCAATTTCAGTGAAATAGTTTGTATTGGACTTTCAGGGTATTTTTCAATATATTTTTTATTGACGAATTTTTGAATATGATTATTCAGAATTATGAAACATAGTGCCAAACAAAAAGTGAGATCAGACTATAATCAATAGATCTCTCTTTCCTCTACTTAATCTTTAGTTGAAACTCTTCAGTATGCATTGAAGTCTGGATATACCCATTTCTGGCATAAACAAACAAGTCATCTTATATGCATCGCCGGCATTCAATTGCTAAAGCACTTCTTCATATATGCTTCATCACATAGAACATAATGTAGCAAAACATGTATTACAATCATTGATATGCGTATTTTCTCAAATTATTGTTGGTTAACAATGAATTTGTTATTGACCAATTTCATCTCACTACGATGACAGGAACCGGATACGTAACAATAAAACCACATTTCTTCACAACCAAGTACAACCAATATGAGGTGAGTCCCCAATTCAAGTATATCTGCCATTGTATATATATATACACACATATATATATATATATATATATATATATATATATATATATATATATATATATATGTTTATATATATATATATATATATATATATATATATATATATATATATATATATATATATATATATATCATTATTAGGTATTAGAATCTTATACTATGCTCTAGTCGATGCATATGTATAAAAAAGGTCAGTCCTGAAGTAATATTATGAAACAATTAAACTTATAATTATTAGATCATTATTAGGTATTAGAATCTTATACTATGCTCTAGTCGATGCATATGTATAAAAAGGTCAGTCCTGAAGTATTTCTGTTGTCAAAAGTATGAGACCAACAATTCATACAAGGAAAATACATAATTAAATTATTTGAAAAGTGAAATTCATGAAAAACATTGTATTACAAGTAGATTAATTGATATATAAATTTGGAACATCCTGTATGATAAATCTTATCGACAGGAAACCCACCAATGAGATGTCGAGGAATTGTGTGGAAAAGTTATGGAATATAAAAATATGAAAGCAGAAAATTGTCAAAAATAAATTTTATACGAATTTGTACATAGTATATGAGGTTTAGGATCAGATTTCATTGAAATTGATTAGAATGACGAATAATGATATAGAAAGTAGCAAGAAATTCTAAAATCGGGGAAAATGATGAAATGTGTGTGTTGCCATGGAAAGAAGTAACAATTTTGAGAGATCAAAAATGAAAGAGCAAGCAATCACGTACAAATTTTTGGAAGAGAAATAATAGTGAATTTCAAGAAAAAGCTATCAAAACCATTCCAGAACGAGATCAATTAATTAAGGCACAATGGGAGAAGTATATATTACAAAATTCCACTCACCTATTGACAGAAAAATCCTGCAAAAACCAGTCAGGAAAACAGAAATTTGTTTTGGATGCAAGAAAGCTGTAATTTCAATGACACAAGTATTTCCATGGGGCTGGGAAACATCACAAAAGAAGAATAACAGGTATTCTATTGGCAGAACTCTCTAAAGTGCAACGCTTCAGTTTTATCAACTTTCATCAACACATCTACTAACTACTAACTAACAAATCTGATTCACTGTGTTACTTTTGATTGAAAAATTCAACAATTTTCGATGCTGAAGGACTGATAATAACTTTCTAATTTCCTTTCAACTAATATTAATCACTCATAGCAAATTGCACCATATCACATTATTGTTTTTCTTTCAGTCCATAAGGTAATTTTTGCAGAGTAGGATAGTTTCTGAGGTTTTATCTGAATAAAAACAACCATTTGATTATCTGTGTTCGAACATCTAACCACACTTTTTCCCCACTAAACAGCATAGTTGATATCAAGCCGTTCAACAAGTTGGAACTACTGAACCTGGTAGTCAAACAGGAGGTGACTCATTGTTCATAGGCGTACCGATTGAGCTGGAATAAGGTAAAAAAAGGTTTGAAAAAGGGTAAGACAACATAGCTGGAGTTTTCATTTTGTCATGTAGGGATTTATTCATAAAATCTTTGATACAAATCTGAAATGAAAAAATAATATATGAGCTCCAAACATTAGATGTCATAAAGTTGTTCAATATCTGTTTTTTGACGATTCATATCTGGAAGTTTCATTTCACATATATCCCTCCATGCAAACACCTCTGAGCGTCTAATTTATATATGAATTACCGCTGGTTCGCGTCCGGTTTGTATAGGTTGCTTTGATCCTGTCTACTGATGAGCGTCCGGCGATGTTGCCGGATTTAACCTTAGCCTTCAGCGGCATTCATCAAATGAGTGCAACGACACTTTGTACCTGCCGGATGCTATCCGTCTGCTGCCGGCCTGTATGAAGCCGTTATTCCTATTTTTCCATTTGCGGTTTTAAGGGCGAGTCTCAGTAATTTTGTTTCAATCAGAGTTTGGTATATTGAAGTCATTTTCTGATTCCGAGTTCCAGGTTTCAGAAAAGAGCTTGTGTTTTGATTTCTTCCAGATTTTCTAAAATATTTCAAATTTATGTCATTTCGCGGAAGATGACTTCTATAAATGAAAAAAATATATTGTTTCCTTGAAAAATTTTAGGTAGTTTGCTAACGAAAGTGAGGTTGTAGCTAAATAGTTATGGCCCTGCACTAGAAGTAATAGTTTTAAATGTTTATTATTCTAAATATAAAACAAGAAACAAGATAGTGGCAAGAGGACAAACACATCAAGTGGAAAGAGTTTTTCAAATGTCACGATATTGTCCAAGTGTTAGAAATTATATTTATCTGATTGAATGAGTGGGTAGAGAGCGAAGAGAATACAGACATTGAACGATCGTGGAAAATAGTATGTTTTTCCATTATACTGGGAAAGTCGAAACATCGCTATAAAAAAGTTATACAATTTGCAAGAAGTGGTTTGAAGGAAGCAAGGCAAAGAACTTGAACGGAAAAGACCTGTTGGCATATTTTGTATATAATATAGTCGAGAAGTGAGTTTCCTTCGAAAAATCGTTCCAAGTCTACTGAAAATATGAACTATGGTTCATGCGATTTGGGATGCCTTTCCGAGAAAAAAGTATTTTTCGATTTTTTTCCGTCGACGAAAATTTGCTATTCTTAATAACAACGAAAAAAAAGAAATATTGCAATAGCTCAGAAACTTTTAATGATGGAAAAAAGAGTATATCTCAATTATTTATAATTTTATTAAACGTTGAAAAAATTAATTAGAAATTCAAAAAAATTAAGGATCATCTGAACATTTGAAAAAATGAAATTTAACTGGAAAAAAAGGTTCATTGAATATTGATAATGAGAGGCTATTGTTAATTTAGTAGTTTTTTGGAACCACCTATTTCATGAAACCTAATAATCGTTTACAGAATCACTCTACAAAGTTTTTGCTTCCCAGAGCACATTTCACATGTGTACTCAATAATATATAATACTAATAAAATTCATATCAAGTTCTTTCTTTTGTTAATTATAAAGGACCTCGCACCGCATCAATGGGAAATTGGCTTTCGGTGAATTGGCTCGAATTTTTTATATATTGCAGAACTCGTGATGCTGATCAAATGTCTCCATTGCACCACCGCTCTAACTTCAACAGTTAAGATCATATAGGATGCTAAAGAAAACTTGTCCTAAATTTCAAATGGCCATTGTGAAGAGACTTTTTCGAATGTGTAACCAAATCAGTATGCGTCGATTGTCCATATGACCATTCGAATACACTATAAAGAACAATGATCCCTTCACGTACAGACGCATACAGGGTGAGTCCAAAGATATCAAGTTTTTCAGTGATTTCCAAAGAATTGAGCGGTGGAATTTTATTCACCTTCAAATATTCTGTATAATACCAATATCAATTGCGATTGATGATATTAGCATTTCCTGAATTGAACTGACATATCTATTATGTATTTTTCATGAAACTGCACCAGTCCTGCTAATTGATATATACAAATGCCTGAAATTCCGGAAAAGACGGTTACAAACTCTATCGTTCACGGTGAAAGTTCACTCTGCAGTTACATGAAATATTCAGGGTGGATCTCAAATTAGTGGCCCTCACTGATAATATCCTTGAAGTAGGTATGATTGATATTGATGTCATTGACGCATTTCTATACACAGCTGTTCAAAGATTTTGAACAATTCTCTCTGGAATATTTTGAATGATATGTATGAACCTGTATATACTACGAGTAGTAGAACGACTCGAATGAAGGTGAAAAATCTCAAAATATATTGAAAAATAAACAAAATCATAATAACAATATTAAAGAAAACTGATTAGCTCATATGTCATTACAAAATGTTTTTCGTACCTATACAGAGTGTATCACATTTGCGTTATAATAATCAATTTCAATATTCCTTGGAAAATTCCTAGATTCTAGATATATGTTGCATATGGCATTGAGAGTAAACCTCAATCGACTTCCCACTAATGACTAGCAAAACTACCAATATGCAAAACATACTCGTTACTCGAATTCACACCTCTATTAATGGAATGTCGATTGATTTGTAATTAAAACTTCCTGTATATGGAAAGGAATACATGTTTAGTAACCTGCTGTGGACCATTTGTGGCCAATATAATCTTATAAAAATACTTTCGTCATTACGAAAAAATATGGACTCACACTTTCCATTTGTAAGCCTATGCCATGAAATGTTCACTCTAAGTCATGTATACTATCCCGATCCAAGTTCATTTGGAAAGTACCCACACTTGGAGAGAAAATGGACTAGTGTTCAGTTTGGTCAGAATGGCTCTGGTTTGCAATGACATAAGCAACCATATCATTTGCTCAACAAATACTGAATTGTCATTTTGTAATCATTGCATATGTTAAGTTCTCATTGAAATCATATCAATTATTCAAAAAATAGCTAATCGTCACCGATTGCATTTTCTTACGTGTGATGTTATATTCGATGGAGAACCAAATGAATTGAAACGAAAAATTGCCATTGAGAGGCCCGACCATGGGGGGACTTTCACCTGTCGCAGAAATTGATGGAAAAAAACTGTTCGACATGCAACCAATCAATTATCAAGAGATTCATCACCTTCAAGAAGATCCGGAAGTTTGAGATTGAATATTTCAACACAATCCTCAAAGCACACGTATCTCATTTGCAGTGGTGTAGCTGATCTTCAAAGACTCACAATAGAATGCAGAGTCAACGTGTTAATAAATCAGAACATCTATATACCATAAAATACCCGTTCCTGTAGAATTCATCTTGATGATCGTGGGTTTTTCATTTCCAATCCTACAGATAGGCTTGGGATATAACAATAGACCCCACGCTTTGAAAGGTCAGGAACCACTATCATTTTTAAACGAACTCAAAACTGCCGCTAAGCGAAAATTGGATTACGTAGACGAGAATAGTTTCTCTGATGAAGAATTCAAATCCATTGCTCCCCTCACAAAATAACAGTTAGGCGACTTATACAATCATTGTGTATCTGTACCAAGACATATTCCTTAGAAAGATTTATTGCCATTCTTATGCAAATTCCGACAAGGCATTTCTGATGAATTTTTAACCATCATATTCAATTATTCAAGCCCCAGGCAACAAGTTTATTGATAATAAAGTGCGAGAATTTTGATGACTCGTTTCGTTCCCGATAATATTGGATTCACCGCAATAGCAAGAGAACAATTTATAGAACGACATGTTAGTGTTTTCGCGAATCAATTGTACAATCCACAACCGAATGAACCAGAAGCAATAGTTCATATAGATCGTACTTATTTGTACATCGACAAATGTTGCAACTTCCGGGTATTACGACAATCATATACTGAACACAAAGGGAGAAACTTAATCAAACCAGTCCTAATTTTGGGTTCTGATGGTTACAAATTGGATATTCAAGGCCACAGAAAAAGTGATGTTAGATTAAATTACTTGTCATTCTGACAACCCTATTTTTTTCTCCTATAAAGAAACACAGAACAAAGCTGATTTCAAGCATTCTCAATACGCGATATTTAGTTTCTGATTCCAACAACCTCTCCACCGGCTTGATTGCTTTCATCAGAACAATACGGAAGTGAACATGATTTGTTGATTGGTTCAGTGAAAAATCCGTTCATTGTAGAATTTTCACAATCGAACCTTTTATCGGGTCCGGGCATTACTATATGCACTAATCGCCATTCAAGAGGTGGAACATTATCCTCCTTCACCAAAACTGAATCATTAACTTTTTGATTTTGATATACTTTGACCCATTCTGGTTTATATTGAAGTCTGTTCAAATATTCTACCGACCAACGTTTCCAAAAAATTTGCCCCACTTTTGACAGCATTCCCTATACTTCAACCTATTATCAGGAACATCAGAAATATTGGTTTCCGGAAAAGAGATTGACACTCTCCTGTTAAAAAATGACTGGGTGTGAGACACGAGTAACCCTTCTGGATTTGTTGAATTAGGAAAAGGAGCCTAGAGTTCAACATGGCTTCAATTTGACATAGAAGAGTTGGACTTGTTCAAAATTCAGAGTACTTTTTCCCATAACCCGTTTGAGATGATATTTTGTAGACTTCCATACCAGCCTTCCCACAATTCGTTCCAGTGTGGACTATGGGGGGGTATGAACTTCCATTTTATTTCTCTGGTAGATGAAAAATCTTCAGCAAAACCTTCTTCTTCTCGAAAAGAAATCATATACTTTTCTAAATGAGTTATTAACACCCTGGAAATTCGTTCCATTGTCGCTGTATATGATTGAGGACATCCACGACGAGCAATGAATCTTTTGAGAGTTGAAAGAAACGCTTCTGTTGATAGACTGGAAACAAGTTCGATATGAACTGCCTTCGTAACCATACAAACAAACAACGGAATGTATGCTTTGTAGATCACTGCTTTTTGAAGACGAGATTCCTCAACTGCAATAGGACCACCAAAGTCAACTCCTACTTTGAGAAAAGGACGTACTATGGAAAGTTTATCAGAGGGTGATGAAGCCATTATTTGTGGAGATGGAAGTGCTTCAAACCTAAAACAGTTAACTCAATTTTTAACTTCTCTTTTAATTGGTCTTAATCCATTTATCGGCCAAAATAGTAATCTAAGATAAGCGAGAACCGTTTTTGCCCCTGCATGATGTAAATCTAGATGTTCTTGTTTATAGAGCAGTTTCATGGATTTATGGAGGTAGAATCATAGGATGCTTTTGAGAAAAGGATAATGGGATTGAGACAACCTTCCTCCTACACGAAGTATACCATCCCCATCCAAAAATGGACTCAATTGTGCTAAAGTACCTGATTGTATTAATTTTTTCGATTCAATTATCTCCGATTTCCTCCATGAAATGGTGACCTCGAATACACCTAACTATTAACCTTCAAAGAACTCAGCAATTCATCAACATAAAGAGAACCAGTCAATTTGCGTTTAACCTTTGAACAAATATTTGCGTATCGAGGAGAGTTGAAATCGACGAAAATTCGAAAAATTGGAAAATTCATTCGAAGAGACGAGAGTTATCAACCTTTGTTCGGAAAGCGAATCGATTTCTATCGGAAAGCAATTCCTATGCTCCAGATAATAATCATTAGAAAATGTTGGTCCGTACCACCATTGTTCTCAAGATATCAAAGAGATTGGGTTCAAACCACGAAAATGCGACCAGCGGGATTTTCCCCAGAAGACACATGTTGCCATTGAACATTAGGAGTAAGCTCTTATATCTCTGATACTCGATTACCTACAAATGTTGTCCACCTAGTAGGTACATCCTGGAACCAACATAAAACAATTTGAGAGTCACACCACAAAACTATTTTGAAAATTTGATCTGAAAGATCGAACATATTTTAACATAACTCAGCCATAAGTAGAGCAACGCATAATTCCAGTTTTGGAAGTGAGATTATTTTTTGTGGAGCCACCCTTGATTTGAACAAATCAACCCACAACTGACTTTTCTGTAAGAATGAATAGTTCTCAAATAAGAACATGTTTCATAAGCCTCGAGAGAGGAGTCTGAAAACCCATGTATGCGAAATACTCTTGAAAAATGTAATAATCGGGAATCTTAAGATTATCAAAAAAGGTTAATCTTTTGAAAATGTCTTCATTCATGACATGAATCTGGAGGTAGAGTATCATCCCAGTCTATTTTACGATTCCACACGTTTTTCATTAACATTTTTCCAACCACTATAATTGGACCTATAAAGCCTAACGGATCGAAAAACTTTGCAATATGCGAAAGAACATTCCTTTTTGTCAGAGCTATATTTTTATCGAATGTTAAACCACAACCTTGAAATCATCTAATGTGGATTGCCAAGAGATTCTCAAAACGTTATTTGAATATCCATCTCTGTTCATAGGAACTAAGACTTTCATTATTCGATGACCTTTGATCCCCATTCTGAATAAATGATTGAGAAGAATCCTGAGCCTCAAAAAAATCGACAACATTCGATAGCCACTTTGAAGTTTGAAACCTGCCAAGGCAAACAAATCTATCATTTCGACACGTAATTGAGAAGAATTAGCTCCTGTAAGAATGTCATCCACATAGCACTGGGAGCCTGTGATGCTTGTGGGTGTTATATACGTTTCCATCATTTGCTAGCTGAACCAAACTCTTTGTAGAGAGAAACCCAAATTTAAACTTTCAATGTCAGTTTTCGAAGGCAACTTTCCATGAACCTACCATCTTAAGTGCGCTGCGTAATGTTGAGATTTGATTGTACCTCCCAATACCCATCCTAATTTACTGTTTTGTAAAATTGGTAAATTCGGTCCCAATTTGATCAAACCTGGTTCCATATAATCGCAATTCAAATCAGCTCCAATTAACATATCTATTTTAGCAGGAATATTATACCCAATATCAGCAAGAATAATATTATAAGGAATACTGAATTTGGAAGTGTCAATTGAAAACTAAGGGAGTTCACATGTTATTTTATTCAAAATACCACATGTTACTGAAAACATCTCCTCATGAGTATTTGACCTCCTCAATTCTAAAATTAAATCAACCATTTCCGGTACATGAGTCCCACTTTGCGATATCCCTGAAACCTTCAAATCAACTTTCAAAGTTTTGGCCTTCAACATTTCAATTGTGTCCCTGGTCACAAACGTAGTTTGCGAAGCTGAATCCAACAACGCTCGTACTCCTATTCTTTCACCATTTTCTGAAAATACCCTTGCTGTGGCCAGCAATACCTAGTGGAAGAAATCATGCAATATTATTGATCGTTTCCGGTTTGAGAACATGTTAATGTTTGAACTTGAGGAGATTCTTGTGTAGAAGTAAGATGTTGAGACTGAATAGGCCTTTGGAAATGTGGTCTTTCAGTTTGAGAGTTAGGAGATCCTTGCATTTGAGAATGAGACTGATTCTGATGAGGTCCTTCTTCATTGAACCTTTGTTCTTGTGAAATATGTGTGGTCTTGTTCTCATGTAGAAGAGTAATGTTTTCCTGAACAAATCCTACACCTATCCCTTGTACATTGAGGAAACCAAGTGCTCACCAAATCAATTGGAACATAACTTTTTCTTTGAAATGAAGTCCTTCCTCGTTGAAGTTGGTTCTGAACAAAGAGAGTAAACGTTATCTGAATGGGAGGTACTAATAAGCTTTAGCCAATCAGAATCTTGTAGCATTAACCGTCATAGTGACGTTCATGGACATGAGTGCAGGTGGCCCACGTAACATACAGAGTGGTCCAATATACATTCATGAGCCTGTAACTCTCAGATACCAGAGTGCGGAGTGCGCTATTCCGCCACTGTCCAGAGATAATGGTGGCCATGACATGTCCATATACGTCACTATGACTCACAAATGATCTTTCATCTCTTTCTATTAGTGTCACTATTGTCTTATGGGGAATAGACTCTCCTATTCAGATAACGTTTACTCTCTTTGGGTTCTGAATTGAATTTAGTGCATTTATATATCTTATGACCAAGTGCCATGCAATAAATACACTTTTGTCCATTACCACCCTGACTAACCATATGAGAATGAATAATCGATGTTTGTTCATTGAAATATTTGGATTTCTGTTCTGATCCCCTTTTTATTTCATTGATTCACATGCTGTAATTCTTTTGTTTACAAAATTGAAAAATCCATTAAGAGTTGGCAAATCCTTCTGATCCCTTTCAAGTTCGAAATCATATCTCAAATTTCTGTAAGCTCACTACAGAAAATATAAATCAATAATAAATCCCAAGAACCATTACTTTTATACCTAGTGCTTCCAAAACGTTGATATGTTGTCTAATTAGACTATTGAAATCACGAAGTCCATTAAACCTTTGATCAAAGTAGCTTCCAACAACCCAACGATATGATAATTTATTGCTGGCATTTCCTTATCGTATTGAGTTTTCAACAGATCCAGAGCCTCACTATAGTTGTCATCAGAAATATTTGATTCACGAATAAGAGAAAGCGGTTCTCCTTTCAAAAATGATTTCAAATATACAAATTTTTGGGATTTTGCCAATAAATTATGGTTATGAACAGAAGCCGTGAATGAATCTATGAATGTACGCCACTCTCCATAATTTCCATCAAAGGTTGGAAAATTGGGATTGGGAAGTTTAACTTTAACAGCTGGTTGAGGGGGTTGTGAGTTCATTCCTAAAATACCCGAATGATGAGCATGTGTTCCGCTATTATCAGAATCCATGGAATGTTTTCGAATCAGATTTTATTTTAATATCCTTCCAGAAGAGATTCTCGAATACTAATTCATTGACATCTATAATTGAATCAGGGTTAGTAATTCACGAAATTTTTAATGAGAGTAATTGTTCTCTTATAGCGACCCCTTGCCCTCATTTATTTGTGAACTCATTTTCCCTCTTGTTCTGTAACAATTTTGTTCACTTCACAGAACAGCCCTGTATACAGAATTATTAATTATGACAGAACTTTGACAGATGGCGAAGCTTTCCTAATTTGAATTTTATGTTGATAAATATGGAATGAATGAAAACTAACTATTAACTAAGAACTTTAGTGAAAGAACTTGAAGATTAATTCACCAACCAGCTTCTGCACTCTACTCGAAGCGAATGGAAAATATCGGAAGTACTGACCTCAGTTGATATTATTTTGCCTTGCGTAGATTCCACTTGAAGAGACAGATCCTTGAAGCGAGAAATTTCTATGAGAACTGTGAGCCTTTTGAGAATAAATTTTTCTTCAGAGAATTAAAATGAGCTTTTCAGGAAATGAGATTGAGATTTTCTTCAGTGAATGAGAGTGAGTTTTTCTTCAGAGAATGAGACCTTCCTTTCTTCCTTCTTGGTTGTGCCTGATGCCGACCTCCATACCATTATACCATCCGGTTCGACTGGACTATTTCGATCTTATATATTCAGTTGACTGTATTGAGTTGGATTTTCCCAGTTTAATAATCCTTTATTGGTGTGATGGAAACAATTCGGTACATAAAAGTGATGTACGATAAATTATAAGTCAATCTGACAACCCTACTCTTGTTGATATATCAAGAAAAGGAAAACGAAACAGCAGAACGGAACAGTTCACAGAACAAAGCTGATTTTAAGAATTCGCAATATGCGATATTTATTTTTGATTCCAACACCGTCGAATACGTCATACTTCACCAAATAGGCCGAAATGACCTTCAGAGTAGTGAAACTGTCGTACAAAACTTACGTATTTACCAGCGTCGGAACTGATATTTAGCAATGATATTGTCATGAAGCATAAGTTTAATGAATCCAAAATTTAAATGTTTCCTCTCCTAAAGGCCACAAGGTCATTTCAGTTCCTATTCTGCACTCGTTTGTATCTCATAATTGAATCAATACCCTGTATAGAACAGTGCAGAGAGAAATAGCAGGAACTGAGGTGTTGAATTACATTAATTGAACTCGATCAGCAAATAATGCTGATCAGAGATTTTCGGAAGGAATGACCTGTGGAGAGGGGCATTGATTGTCGAGTTTTGCTAATAATTGAGAAGAATAGAACAGTCATTTGATCGCGAGTTTTAATCGAGTAAACATCGAAAATAATCGGCGGATGACACTTCTCCCAATGGCACCATTAATAGATATTATAATGTAAGTACTTTGTTTTTCCTATTGTTCATTCATTTCAATAAATCTATATTTTTATAAATGTGTCTCCTACCTAATTGACTTCACCTCTATTCTTGCAGCCGCACTGCAAGGGGAACAATTCAGGGTTGTTAAAGTTAAATGGGGTTCGAGTAGCCAATAATGATCATGGCTATTCTCGATATTAGAAAATGTGTTGTGGGCTTGGAAAAAGTCCCGACATAATCTGATCAGCATTATTTGCTGATCGAGTTCAATTAATGTAATTCAACACCACAGTTCCTGCTATTTCTCTCTGCACTGTTCTATACAGGGTATTGATTTAATTATGAGATACAAACGAGTGCAGAACAGGAACTGAAATGACCTTGTGGCCTTTAGGAGAGAAAACATTTAAATTTTGGATTTATTAAACTTATGCTTCATGACACTATTGTGGCTGAAAACAGTGTGGCTGAGTGATGGAAAAACATTAACTTCACGACTGTTTATTGTGAAATTACCAACAGATTATTGGATTTATAGTTGTTTGAATATGAGATGAACTCTGTATTTCATATATGTTTATCCTATGGAAACCTCTAGGATTATATTTTTTTCACTTGAGATATTTTTTCATATGGGTTGGTGAAGGGTTAGTTTTTTCAGTTTTCGAGTTGAGTATTTTACAAGTATTTGTCTTCAGATATACTGACTAGGAAGTAATTTGATTGGTCATAGGATTTGTTTTTTTTCCTCAGATCTAGGGTTATTTCATAGATAGATAGATTTTTATTTTATCATGTTATGTATGCAATACATTTATGACAAGTCCAAATGATATACAATGTTTAGTGAATATAATGAATGAGTAACAGCTAAATAGGGTGTAGATATAACGGTAATGTACGATTGAAAATGTAAAGATGAAAAAATAATGTCTAGATAAACAATTATAAAGACAATGAATAATACGTAAAGACATATTCATTCGTATAGTGTAAAAACGGGAACACAAGCGTAAAATAGCAGGTCATAAACCAGTTTACATAGAGTAATATAATATTTTTATAAACATGTGATTTTATATAAACCAGATAATTTTTTGTTAGTATACACAAACAAGCTGTCAGGAGTGATAACAACTTGTGAGATGAATCATGTAGCTATGTAGTCAAAATAAGGTATCATGAACTAAAGTCAGTAATTAGGTATTCCTCGATTGTGTAAAAACCATGTAACGAAGTTACTATTTTTCCGCTATATTTATCAGCCAAAAGCTCCCTGTAAGGAATTAAAATCCTCTTGACAGTAATAATAGGTCTAGAAATACCATTCGTGTTCGTGATAAATCCGTGGATTACATCGATCCTAATAAACAGACTGAACGCCTTCCGGAAATCACGCGAATAACGCGAGGCGTAGCTGAAATAGCACGCACGAGTATAACCTGAGCCGGCTATCGACTTTCGAGAAAACATTTTTATCAAACAAGCTGGGCTATGTTCAAACGCCGACGAGAGAATTCAGTCATCCGATAGAAGCCCCAGACAGCAGTCCAGTCGAGCCAAGAGCACACGCTACCGAGCTGACGTCACGTCACAAGGATTCCCACATAGGAGAATTCCACAAGGAGTGAGCGGAACACATGTCAGTCATCCGATAGAAGCCACCAAGTACAGTTGAGTCGAGACAGAGACGCACGCAACGAGCTGACGTCACAGCACGAAGGATTTTACAAGCTGGGTAATTATTCTGTGAAAGTATAATTTGTATCGAAATCGACAGAGTCCACAAAAGGGCGCGCGCATATAGGTCGGTCGTGAGGTATTCGCAAAAGAGGGGGAAGCCGGCTGTGGTTCCGTTTCGACATATTTCTGGGATTTAGTAGCTTGCCGAGCCCAGCAGAAGCAGTCACGCGTCCGACTAGTATCCAGAGTGTGAGCCAAAGATCGAAGCAGTCCACGACCGTCCCGGGCCTTGCCGAAGCAGTGAGATCGGAGTTTGGTTGATATGTTGTATAAGGTAAAAGACATCAGGAAATGTTTGTAAGTACCACAGATGCGATGTGCGCATAATCATAAGAGGCACATATTCATTTCAATGCTGTGCTGGTAATTTCTGCATACGAGTCCGTACTATACCCCGCCCCCACCGCAAAAGCTTTTGGTTGCTAAGTTTACCCCGCTCGCTTGAAAACACCCTCCCCGCTTTCTCTGTATATAGTGCTTGCCATGTGTTTATTTGTTGTGATAACTTGAGGCCGCCGTCAGCCGCCCTTCCTGTATTTCTTTATTTTCAATATACCTGTTTATCCTGTTTTTAGTATTCTTTCATTGAGTAGAATTTAAACATCTAGTGCGCAGTCGCCACCCAGGTCCGAAACCCAGTTAAAGGCAATTAAAGCCTGCCTTGCTGGCCCTGTTACAGTGTCACGACTATATTGACTGAACCCTGGAGTGTTTTTCTCCACTGAGACTGCCCGGAGCAAAAGTGGCCTTTTCCACTATAAACCGAAAGGTGGCGCCCGAGGAAAACCGATAATAGTGAAAAGCGCCAAAGTTTGATAATAGGGGGAGAAACCCTTTTACAACCATATATGAGTGGATGTAAAGTAAGTTGTTTCAGATGTTTGAGTCATGTATTTTGCATGGATTTGTCCTCAGATATACTGGTTTTTGGAAATTGTTTCTCTTGTTGATTATATTTTCTTTGGACGGTTTTTTGGGTAGTGTTGTGTTATGGGATTTGACTTTTTCCCTAGATCTGGGGATTTTTTGTCGACTTGGGATAGTTTGATGAGTTTCTCGTTATAGGATTTGATTTTTTCTTTAGATATGGAGATTTTTTATGTTGACTTGGGATAGTTTGATGGGTTTCTCATTGAAGGATCTGATTTTTTCACTAGATCTAGGGATTTTTCATATGGGTGGATGTTAGGTTTCAGCTATGTTTTTGCACGTATTTATCTTCAGATATATAGTTCTTAGGATCGATGGCTTTCTTACTTTTAATATAATTTTTTACCCTATTTCACATTTGGGATTCAAAAGTCGAAATAGCTCAGTTGGAAGAGCGTTATACTCATAATTTAAAGGTGCCTGGTTCGAACCCAGGTTTCGATATTTCTTTGTTTTTAGATGAACCAAGTATGATATGCATGCAGACTTCTCATATTCACGTTTTCCAGTAGAAGTTGTCTTGTTAGAGTACCCGCACGAAGCTGGCTCCCAATAATAACAAAGTTAGCTACTAGTCTCTTTTGCCATCGGAAAATGTTTCATTATGATTCTTGACGTTGAGACGAATCCATTGACACTGAAATTCTCATCTTGGAGTAAAGATCTGGCGGCCCCGGTTTCGAGCCTGAATTTCAAATTTTTTGTTTTTTGATAAATGTGGATACCGCTCAACGCGGCCGATACGAATTAGACATTATTTTTGTTATTTCATGTAATTTAAAGCATTCAAATAGTGATCTGTTGTTCTACGATAGAGTGGAAGGGATGGAAAATGATGCATTTACCATTTATGGGTGCCCTCCTTCAATTTGATACCGCATTCGGTATGATGGGGTTCAAGTCAAATTTATTATGTTTTAACTATTTTCAGGTGCTGATATGGCTCGAGTACATCAATTCACATTAGCTCGTTGAAAATTATTCTAATCGGAGACATTGACTTTCTGCTGAGATTGACCTCATTATCAGGACATTGAACACGAGTTTACGTTGACATAGCATTTATGCATAGACAAACTTGAAACATGAGTATGCGAGAATGCAATTCTGCAATAATTCCAACAATGGATATCAATTTCCGGTTATTGTTATTGTTTTTTTTCCGAGTTTGACCTCATTATCAGGACATTGACCCCGAGTTTCTTGCTGATGCAGTTGTTATAAATGAACACACTTCCTGAATATGCAAGAATGTAATTCTGCAATAATTCTAATAATGGATATTGATTGACGATCATTGTTATTGTCTTTTTGCCGAATTTGACTTCATTATCAGGACATTGACCTAGGAGTTTTTTGCTGATGGAGCAGTTATGAATAATCAGATTCCTGTACTTTCTGATCATAAATGTTACGTTTCCCAAGTTGCAGCATGATTATGAAATAATAATCAAATGGAATTCGTTAATATATTTTGGGATTCCGTTCAGTTTGGAAAAAGAGATACAAAGCACGGAGCCCGATAATAACGGAGTTACCGACTAGTGCCCTCTTGACATCGGAAAATGTTTAATTATGATTCTTGACGTTGAGAGGAATCCATTGACACTGAAATTCCCCATCATATCAGATTGAAGATCTGGCGGCCCCGGGTTCGATTCTGAATATCGACATTGATTTGCTTTTTAATGGATTCGAATGCTGCTCGATGCGACCAATACAAAGTGAGCATTGGTTTTGTTATTTCATGTAATTTGAAGCATTTAAATAGCGTTTCATTGTTCTACGATGAAGTGGGGGGGAATGTAAAGTACTGAATTCACAATCTATGGGTGCTCTCCTTCAATTTGATATCCCACTCGGTATGCTGGGGTTCAAATCAGAATTTTTGTTTTTTAAATAGTTTTTCAAGTTGATAATTAGTCGAATCGGAGACATTGACTTTTTTGGTCCACCCTGTATACAAAATGTGAATCTCTATAAGCGTCGGCCAAGTTTTTCTTCTCCAATGACAGGCGGCCATGTTTTTTTCTACTGACAGGCGGCCATGTTTTTTTCCAATGGCAGGTGGCCATGTTCTTTTCTCTTAGTGTCAGCCATTATCATTTCTCTCCACTGACAGGTGGCGATGGTTTTTCTCCTAGCGGCAGCTATGTTTTTTCCAATGACAGGTGAGGTTAGGCGTCAAATTCGAAAGGTAGGTAAGGTTAGACCCTCGTATATTTTACGTTAGGTTAGGTCCTCGTATATTGGAGGCCGGCCTCCCACCCTCGTTTATCTTAGGTTAGGTTAGATACCAAAAATCATGAGCAAACCCAACGTAGACCCCCCCCCCTCACGTACACGTGGTCAGAGAGTGAGGTTAGGTTAGATACCAAAAATCATGAGAAAACCCAACGTAGACCCTCCTCCACGTACACGTGGTCAGAAAGTGAGGTTAGGTAATATTTTTCATTCCCGTATTGGTATAGCTGCACTACTGATAACATATCAATGTTATGACCGTTATTGATATAATCCAAACGATTTGATGACGTTGTAAGAGTTCTGAACCGACCGAGAATTTCATAATTGGGTTTCAATTTGGGAAAACAACCATCATATACTTAGAAAGGGAAGCTGAAGATATTCACATAATGAAATATTCAAATTCTAATTAAATGAAACAATTGAAATATAGATGTAGGAACTATGTTTGGAGTATATGAAGTATATATATACATATATATATATATATATATATATAAATATTCCCAATATTAGTGTTTCAGTTTTTGTATGGAAGAATATGTTTGAAATTAAAAATGGATAACAAGTGAAGTGATAATTCATTTTGGAACAAAAATTCGTAGGCTTCTGGATTCTAACTGGAAAGGGGTTCATTTGTTTCGTCCTCGGCCAAAAAATGTTTTCATAATACTTTGAAATTTGCCAACAGAAATTCAAAAACAAATGTTAATAAAAAAAATCAAAATAAAATAATTAATGAACAAAACATTTTTGAAGACAAACTATTTATTCAAATACTCTAAAAAGTAAAGACTAAAATTGCTTTGGATGTGTGACGGTATAGATTCGAGAGGATGTCGCTCAAAGCTTTCAGTTCGAATACAAAAGCGACAAGCTCTCAAATCTATAACTCACGGAATAACCCACGTCGCACATCCAAAGCAATTTTATTTTTTACTTTTCAGCGCATTTGAATAAAAGCTTGTCATTAAAAAGGTTTTTTTTGGGAATTATTTTATTTTATGCATTTTAGTAAGTACGCGTTAATCTATTCATGCATTTTTGTTAAGCATCGTCATTATGAGTAGACCATCTAAAATTCAACTCGTTCGCCATCCTGGAGCTGCCATTTTTTTTCATGAATTCTGACGCAAAATCAATAATCTTCGACTAAATCCATAAAATTCGATCCCAAAAACCCCGACATACCAATTTTGAATAGAAAAGACCCATTGTCACAAAACTTGTACCCCATCTTAAAGCCGCCATCTTGAATTAATGAGTTTTGACAATAAATTCATAATCTCTGACCCTGAAAACATCCACACACCAAATTTCAATGAAATCGGACCTCAATCATATATATCGTCCACCATCTTGTAGCCGCCATTTCAATTCATGAATTCCGACAAAAAATCATAATTTTCGACCCTTAAAAGCCATACTTACCAATTTTGAAGGGAATCGAAGCGCAATTACAAATCTCGTCCGCCATCTTGAATTTATGGATTTTCACAGAAAATTCATAATCTTCGACCCCCAAAACCTCCACATGTCCATTTTGAATAGAATTGGACCATAATTCCAGAGATCGTCCGCCATCTTGGAGCCGCTATTCTGATATTATGAATTTCGCCAAAAAATCATAATTTTCAAACCCTAAAACCCCCACATACCAATTTTGAAAAAAATCAAACTATGATCACAAAACTCGTCCGCCATCTTGAATTTATGGATGTTGACAAAAAATTCATGATCTCCGACACCGAAAACCTCTACATTCCAATTTTGAATAGAATCCGACCATAATCACAGAGATCGTCTGCCATCTTCAAGCCGCCATGTTGTTTTTGTCTCTAACAAAAATTCCCGAATGCATTGTCACGGGAACGATGAACACCTGCTAAATTTCACGTTAATCGGGCAATTAGAAGGGGGCCAAATTCAATTTGCTAGATTTGATTACAGACAGACAGGGACAGGGACAGGTGAAACTAAATAAAATCTCGTAAAAAGAATCATACTAAAAACCTTCAAGAATAGAGAAGCATGCGTTTTTGACCTAAATTGTATATTCTTACTTCACAAAATATACGTTAATTTCACTACCTTGTCTCATTTTATATCAATTCCTATTTTCTGTTGAAAATTTATATCAGAATTTGAACACGCAAATAAGCCGCACGCCCATGGGATTTCTAGCTCTGGCAAACATCTCGGCATGCGAAAAGTTCGGTGAATAAGAGGGCGACACTAATCGAGTGTCTTTCAATGCATTTTGTTTTTTTCTTTTCCTAGGCTCAATTTTCTAAATTTCGAAATGAAAATGAAATCAGTGTCCTCTCATGAAATGTCCAGTTCCTTGATCATTATACTGGAGCATATAAATATAGTTATAAATAAAGAAATAAAATTAAAAAAAAAAACACTTTTGGGGAAAATATATTTTTTTCTGAACAAAACATTGAAAGTTGCATGAAAATTGAGTACTTACTGTGGACACTAGAAGGAAAGTCGTTTCAAGAGGGTATTATATTCAATTTTCATCAGAGAATAGTGGTTGGTTTGAAATGAATCGAATTGGATTTTTCTTTGTTCCCCCTGTTCTAGAGCACAAAACGAAAAAGTATGATGGATACGAGATCAACGTGACATTGTACCATCATTGAGGCATGATATTCCAAAAATAAGTAGGCGTTTTGTCAATTCTCGGAATTGTTGAAAATTCTGAGCAGAAAGCTTCACTTTTCATCTTCAATACCCTGTATCTCGAAAAATAGTCGCTCGATTTTTTTGTGCCCATAGCCTTTTTTTCCGGGAAAATCAAAATCTACAACATATCAAAAACTCAGGGAGTTTAACTGAAAGTAATTTCCCTTGGAGATGGTGCATTGTCCTTTGTTGTGCAGATATTGAAAAAAAAACTTATCCAGTGATTCATTATGGCCAATTTACAGTTACGCTGGAAAAGACCACAATTGGAACCCTCTGTACCTATATGCCTTCATTTGCATATTCTGAAAGACAAAGTGAATTGTCATTTTTACTGTCAATCATTTATTTTATTCTTGGACTTCGGTAACATAACCGAATTGGGAAGTGGAAAAAAAAAAAAATCCAATCAGCGGATATGCACAGAATTGAAAATGTATTTTGACAGGCATACTCCTTTCACCACAACTTGAGTTTTGCGAATGGAACCTGGTTGCTCATTCCAACTTTCAAAAGTACTCTCAATTTCTTTTCAACAGAAACAAAAATAAAACAAACATATTTTCATGAAAAATGTAAAACAAACAATATCATCCATATCTGATTTAACGAACATCCTGTTCATTATCAGACAAATCAACATTGTTGAAGCCATGATGAAAAGGCCAGATATATTGAAAATGCGCCACAGGTGACCCAATATACAATATTGCTCGTTCCATCGTAAAAGTCATTTCGGGAGATACCATTCATGGTCGGCCGAACTTCGTCTTTCAAGTACGCCATGTTACATTCCGAGAGGAGTCTCCGCATTCAGAAGGTAACCATATCAGAAAAAATTGCAAACAAATTATTTGAATTATACAACTCCCAATTTTCACCATTTTACCTAACATATGAATTCAACCAATTCGAACATTCCTATCAATTTTGTGTACAAGTCAGAATAATTGGTATATAATAATCAATGGCCAAAGTAACTCTTCCCTGACCTTCATATGACTATGAAGTTTTGTTCAAGAAGTAGAAAGATCATACACATTTCGTTCGTAATTGGGAGGGGTGTTCGAATCTTTTCTTCTTTACTATTTTTTGATCTTCTAGATAGGTGTGAACTCTAACCAAATCACAGCCTGGTAGCGAAAAATCCGTGGAAGCAGTATATGCAGAAATATACAGGGTATTCCAATTTAGAAGAAAAATTTGTTGTCATTTCCAGCGAAACTGAAAGTGCGCCCTCACTTCAGGGTCACCTGGTACTTGCGAACTTTATATTTTCAATCGAAATGTTGCATGTTCCAGAGGATTTTTATATTTCTATTTTTTATTGTTCTTACGTGAATATTGAAATACTGGAGAACTTTCTCAGATGAAAATTGTTCTCTGTAAAGTACCAAAACCCAAAAGCACAAAAAAATTAAGAATGCACAGAAAAATACTTCTGTGGATATTCCCAAAACTAGTTTGCCACAATCCAAAATGATGTCTTTGGTTTTTGAGGTTATTCCTCTTTTGGCGCGTTCAATTGAGAGTAAAATTAAGAGCTGCGCGCGCACACACACCGTTTTGCAAAAATTTCACTTTTAATGAATGCAAAAATTATTATATATGAGATTTTGAGTTCACTACATGATGTGATTTGATATTCGAAATTCAAATCTTTTATCCCACCAAATAAACAACGGGTATCAGATGAGGAAGATGTTTCGCAGAAAAGAAGCTAGTGGTCAACTGATCTTGTAGATATATACTCACTTAGAGGTGACAAATCTTATTCAACACCAAAAAAAAATGAAGTGTCCTTTGGAAGCATAATACACAAGACAGCTCCTTATGGAGAATGTCTAAAAAAATTAGAAAACGGTATGAATTGATTCCAACTATGCCTAGAGGTAATGAGGAAGCGATTTTGAACGAACATTAGGTCGAAATATTCGCTGAATAATACGCAACCCTAAAATTTATTTCCAATGTAACTTTTGTCTTATTATTTGTTTACCATTTAAAATTTATTTCCGATAGCCTGTTTCATTCTAAACAAAAATGTCTCTTGGGTTTTTGCCCAAAATAAACCAGTAAGCACAAAACATTATTTTACGAACAACTACAGAGATACATCGTCATAAATGCGAAAATACGAAACTAATCTATCTAGTAGGTCGCTATTAGCGATAGTGACAATTAAATTGGTATGACGCTGTCAGTTTGGGAATTTTCGAAATTGAATTAATACTAATTGTGTGTTGTTGTTCTGTTCTTAATTTGTTACTTTAATAATTCACTTGTTAATAAAATGGCATACACAAATGAGGAAATGGCTGATATGCATTACGTTTACGGTCTGTCGCAGGGGAATGGGTTAGAAGCTTCTAGAAGATATGCTGAAATGTATCCTCAACGGCAGCATCCTTCACATAGAATATTTGCCCGACTTCATCAACGATTACGAGAATATGGTTCATTCGACAAAGAACGCAGGATTGTGGTCGCCATCGAGAAATACGAACACCACAGCTTGAGGAAGCAGTACTTAATTTGATTGAAGAACAACCTACTACCAGTACTAGAAAGATTGCTTTCCAGCTAAATGTTGATCATATGACGGTATTTCGAATTTTAAAGGAACAACTCTTATACCCTTACCATCTGCAACGAGTACAGGCACTGTTACCGCGAGACTTTCCGAACCGTCTTGAATTTTGCAATTGGATGCTGGAAATGATTAGAAGAAATTGTGACTTTCTGAAGACGATAGAATTACAGACGAATGTAGTTTTCTCGGGACAAGATTATTAATTTTCATAATTACCACATATGGGCTGATGAAAACCCTCACGCTATTGTCGAAACTAGCCATCAAGAACAGTTTCTCTTAACGTGTGGCTCCGGAGTTATTGGGGATGATTTAATTGGGCCTCATTTTCTACCTCCTCGATTAAATGGTGAGGGCATACGTTCAATTTTAAGAGAAGTGCATCCAGTACTGCTGGAGGAAGTTCCTTTGGGCGTCAGAAGGGATATGTTTTTTATGCATGATGGGGCTCCGCCCATTTTAGTCAAGTAGCACGTCAGCATTTAACTGAAACATATGCAAATCAGTGGATAGGTCGGGAGGACCACATAAATGGCCGCCGATCCCCGGATCTCAATCCTCTTGATTTCTCTATTTGGGGCCATTCACAGCATTTGGTATATCGTAATTCCTGTTCGCGATGTAGAGGACTTAAGAAACCGCATCATCGATGCGTGCAGGGTAATCAGAGAGACTCCAGGAATATTTGAGCGAATACGTGGCTCAATGCGCCGACGTCTAGACGCATGCGTAATGTTTAAAGGTAGACATATTGAACATTCACTATGATTTCTACATGTTGTGTGTTTTGTTATTAATAACTTAGTTTTGTTTATTACCCTTTAATCGTTTAATGCAGGTACTAACTACAAAATAACAATAAATCCAGTTCGCATTTATGACGATGTATCTCTGTAGTTGTTCGTAAAATAATGTTTTGCTGCTTACTGGTTTATTTTGGGCAAAAAACCCAAGAGACATTTTTTGTTTAGAATGAAACAGGCTATCGGAAATAAATTTTAAATGGTAAACAAATAATAAGACAAACAGTTAAATTGGAAATAAATTTTAGGGGTTGCGTTTTCACCTTACAACCATGGGGTAAACCAAATAAATTACTGGCTAAGTGTCTTTTGGTAGTACAAAACGTCAGGTTAATTTCAATATTGTAACTTTTTCAGTGCTTGTGAAAAAAATTGTTATACAAATTTTATGTACCCCCTTTAAGGGGCTGTATCTTAACAAGGGATGCTCCAATGAAGTTTCTTTATATGAAAGATCCTATCTTTTTTTCGATGAGGAATCACCTCCTTAAATGTTTTACACTTATTCAGTTACACCCTGTATAGTGAATTTCGCAGAACTGGTGATGATGTCACCGAGTACCTAAAGGAATGCACTAGGATGTCGAGGGGGTTTGAGGGCCTACATCGGTCTTTTCTCCAACCTGATGACAAGTCCTAGAGATCTCGTTGAGCTCAATAAGGGTTGGCCAACGAACAAGACGCGATGGTATAGACCTCCGCCCCCGACCCCCATCGCGAAGGCCTAGACACAAGTTGATCGCTACAGACTATCTCAAGCATGGTAACTGAAGTTATCGATAAAATCCTGCTAAAGAAACTCAATGTTTCCAGAGAAAAGTTGAAACTTATCGCCGATGAACAATTTGGGTTCAGAAAGGGTTATAAGAAGGAGATTTGAGCCGGTTCTGGGTCTCCCCCCACCACTATGATGTCACGCGTGTGTGTTTGACCTTGAGATTTGACTTTGAGATTTGTCATTGGGTTTTGACATTGGGATCGGTCGACTTTGAGATTCGACTACAGTTTTGACCTTGAGTTTGACCTTGAGATTCATAAAATTAAGTTCGGCAACCTTGAGATTTGATCTCAATTTTTTTGTATGACCTTAACTAAAGCTGTGGTGTAGGCATACATATTCTGTGTAGTCATGACCTTCATGAATCCTTGCACTTTCCAAGCGAGAAGGGCGTTTATCCTGTGAGAGAGCTAAGAGTGAACTGCGACTATTGATGAGTGTGTTGATGATCAAGTGCGCAATGACCTTCACACTCCCATCTACTGGAAATGGGGTGGGAATGTCTCTTATAAAATGTGTGGAGTCGTTGATGAGAAATATTTAATAAAATATATGAGATTTTAAGTTTTTTTTTTAAGAGATCAATTCTTCAATAATTGAAAGAGGGTGGGAGCTTTTGAAAAAAAATCATCATTACCCATCGGTAAAGCTTTCAACATAATTTGTATGACGATTTGTATAACCTGATATGGGAGATCTATTCTAATGACATTACGTGATGATAATGATACTTTATTCAAATCATGGTTGTCAAAAAGTATTTCAGATGAATTCAATACGGACAGTGTCAGTTGCATAAATGCTTCAGATTCCAAATATACAATAACATATTTGGGTCAGAGTTAACAAGTAGCAGGGGGTTTGAGAAGTCGTCCTCTAGTAGAATTCAACTTCATTGAATGATAATATTGTTTGAATGTTAATAGTTAGGATATAGTGATTTTATGTTGGATATAGATATTTCTCCATAAAAAATAACATTCAGTGTAGAAGCAATATATTTGGAGCATCACATTTTTTTCATGTATGTAAAATTATTTGAATATCAATGGAATATATTAACAATTCTTTTTTTCGTTTCAGTTTTCAATATGTGGATGCATTACTCGAGTCAATGTTGGACGGAAGCCGTGGACATCAATACAGCCATCGAGATATTGAACTTCTACTTGAATGCCTTGAGTCAAGATACCCTCCATGCTACAGTCTATGATTTGAATGTTTGCTTCGATGAAGATGAAATCCAAAGATGTGCACATTTATTCGAGAAGTACGTCAAGGGTGCAATACTTTGTGAGGAATTCAGTAAAGGCGCCATCAGCATACCACAATTCTGTGAAGAAATAATCAAATTGGATCTGGAAGGATTCCTCCACACCCTTTTACCATTCCTACCTGATGACAACATCGAGAAATATCAACTATATGATGCATATGATGATGAATATGATCATGTAGATATTTGATATGAAATAAAACATATATTTACAAAATCTTGTTTATTTATTTTTCCATTACACATAAACATTATTGATCTACTTAAAAATATTCAGATATAGTACAAAAATGAAATATTGAACATTTCAAAGTGAATTACGAACAGAGCCATCCAATGCATTGTAAGTCAAGGGGGTGTCGTGTTTAATGAGTGTATAGATTTTGGTGTTGCCTGGAAATTTATTCGAACTCCAGCTTGATATCCACTGTGGATGATTTTGTAGCATTCGGTTGATGTGAACAATCAATGATGAACAGGGAATTCTGTAGAAATGCCTGAGGGTCTATAAGAGGTTCACTCATATCTTTGTCATAATAACTACGTTGAAAGTCCTCATAGGCATAGTAAGCTGAAGAGAATTGTTTTTTATCAAAGTCCAGGTTCCAGCGCTCATATGGGTAGACTTCAGAGTTCAAATACACTTGGATGCTATTAATGTCTGCATTTATGAATTTTGTCACATCCAGTGTTCTGTTCTTGGATGCGTTGGTACTTTGAAAGCCAATAATTATGAAGCGAGGTGTTTCCAAAGTGTTGGTTGTTTTTATTGACCATATGTCTGAAGATGTGCTACGCAATGAGGGTAATTCATAAAGATCCCACATACGATAAGCCAACTTGATTTTTGAATTCAGACCATCTTTTATTTATTCTACTGAATAATTTGAGCTCCTGCTTGTCATCGGGCACAACATGTTTTATTTTCCATTCAATTTTTTAAACTTCTCCAATATATGAATTCTTGAATGAGCGAGCTATAATCAAAATCAGTTCTTGTTTTGCATTCAGACTACTCTTCTTATAATCCTCGGCAAAACCCAACAAATATTTGAGAGAAAGTTTTTCACTGAATAAATGACTGGGTGCATCAATGATGTGTTGTTTTGTGTCGGGAAGTCCCCATCCAGTTGTCAAAAGCATGTGAGAGTGTGATTGACCAAATGGAACCATATTCTTCATTGTGGATGTTATGCCTGGTTTTCGAACAACGGCAACTTGCTCACCACCCATTTCATAGCGGATCTCATCGAAGAGGAATACCAAAGCATTGTTGGAAAGATAATATACTTTGTTCACTTCTTTTGGTTTGAATTTTCACTCAATGTAGATGAAACTGTCGGCAATGTCCAGTATTACATCTTGATTGTTGATTGCAATTCGGATTTTATCTGAATTCTTGAACAATGGTGATCCCTACGGCTTATAGGTATGTTCGTGCAGACTTATGAGAGAATGATCGACCACTGGTTCATTGAAAATTTTCAACTTGTCACTGTTCGCTTCGAGTACCATTTTATTGTCAAATTCTGAGTCCAATAGATTTTAGAAAATTAAGATATTTCGCTGACAATGTATGTCTTTGCCGTTCAGCATACACTTGTGGAATGACCTTCTTTCTGGCAAAACTTTTCTTCTCGACGATATTTGATGGATGACGATCTTTGTTTGTTGAAAATATTTCGTATTCACTGTTTTGTCGTTTGTTGTAGCAAAAACCCATTACATCCGTTATTGTAATTTCTTCAATTCCAATATAACAACTATTCCTTCCACACTACCGAAATCAATGAGATCATTTCGATGATCCAATATGCACAGAGTAATGTTGTCGATGAACTGACGTCCCTCCGGGCTGATGGGCATATAAATAATGTTGTTTGGCTCTTTAGTTATATTATAACCCGGCTCAACATCAACATCAAATGAAAAAAGAATATGATTCTCTTCGTCATTTATGTATGATCCTGAAATGATATTGCAATCCAATCGAATGAGTCTCACGGGTACAATATTCACAGGAGATGTAGATTTGTGCATGCGATTTGCACTGAATTTTTTTTTCTCGAATCCCAACAGGGATGCTATTGAGTTTTCATGTTTCAGGTTCACCACATACTTTGATTGCATCAGACATTTGAATGTATTATTGTTCGCTCGAAGGCTGAACAATTCATCCAATGTGGTGTCATCATGTTTTGCGCCATGAAATATGTGGAATTCAAGTTCTCGTTGGATAATAGCATTTATTTCTTCTATCTCATATGCACCACTTGGTATCTTCATATCACGTTTAGAACTGACTGTGAGGGCTTCACTTGTGGGAATGAAGAAAGTGATCGAGTTGTTTGTTTCCGTGACATTGTGGATTGTGTTGCATCCATAGAATCCCAAAAGCCCCAATCTATAACGGCTATTCTTATCCAGCTCAATGGGTGGGTAGAAATCTGCACTAAAGACGCTGGATCCAACAGCTTGTAGCTCGAACTTTCGTGACATGACTGATTGCATTCATATGATAACAAATCATTTTATTGTTGTTCACAACACATGTGATATAATTTTCTTCGTTTCCTCGGCGGCATTGTGTGTCCCAATTCAACTTTATTGTTATTGCCGCCAATATTACAATCATCGATGGTGCAATAACAACAAAATAGTTTTCGAGGTTTGGGTCCGTCATTCACATCACTGGAATTTGATGTTCCAACACTTGCATTGTCCACATGATAATCATAGCAATATTTATATTTTAAAATATCAATATCCTCTTGAAGGTGTTAGGGAAGTATTTCCCAAACCGATGCAATTTCATTAGCTGCACAAGAAATAATTACCTCTTTGGGCATATCTGCAAGTTGACCTCTACTAATTTTTTTCAAGCTGCGTTATCTTGAATATGCGATGAGGGAATGCCCCATTCTCTCAATTGCCTCTCGATTCATTTCTGACGTGAAATCGATTTTAGTTTTTTCGGGTGATTGGAAGAGAGAGAAACTTCAAGCATAAGTGTCCATACACAACTGTATTGTATTTCTGCTCACGTTCATAATTATACATAATTTTTTCGACTGCATGTGTACCTTTCCGGAAGTAATGGACCAACTCCGCTGGTGGGGGTAAATCTCCAAAACTGTTGAAATATGTTGCAACTCTTCCAATTTTCCTGTATGCCACCCAATGTGTTCCTCGACCGCTGAATCCATCCAAATTGATCATGGCTGTTTCATGGATTACGTGGTCCTGAGGTTGGCAAATTATCACGCATGAACACACCACGGATATGCGGAATTCTCAAGTGTTTGGCATAATATGTAAGATCTATACCTGTGAGAGGTTTGAGAGGTAGGGCATCAGTTAGTTTTTTTATGTATATGGTTTGAGGTAGATACCGAGACCGATAATTTTCAACCGACGATACCAAAAAGGAGGAGGTTTCCATTCGACTCGCATATATTTTTTTTATGTATGATCATGCACAACTTTTTACAGAGCGGTTCGATAACGATGATCTTCATTGGATAGGGTGTACTTCGCAGTTGGTCCCATTTCAATTTGAACAACAAAATCCATCTCTAAGGGTAGCAAAATGAAGGATATTGATCGTTCACCCTCTGAATTTTGGTCCGTTTACCGATTCTATCCGGCATAACTCTGTAGTGGGTCTTTCGATTTGAATGATTCTTCTCTATTAGAAAAGGTTTACCTCATAGTTAATCATATTCCAATTTGGAATGAAATGATTCACCCCTATGGGTAGAAAAATATGGGATGATTGATTTTTCACTTGTGAACTTTGCCACACATATGTAGTTGACATTGACCCTCCTACATCCGTCAAAATGATTGCATCCTATGAAAGGATGGATTTATATACAAAGTGATGAAATCAACTAACCAGAACTTTCAAAATTAATTTATATTATATAACAATAAATAGTTAAAATAGAAAATCATATTATTTGATAGATTGAAGTTGAAGTAATCTAGGTGAGTATTTTGGAAGTAATAAAAAATTAAGTAAGTAATAATTAGTAGAAAAATCGAATTTAAACGGTTTTCTTCACATAAAGGATTCAATATAAAATTGAACCAGAGAAAGGTAGATCTCAGGTGAAAAACAACTACTTTCCTGGCAAATACCACGCAGAACGTTGAATGATATTCACCTGAAAATCCATGCATACTTCCATAAAATATCAATGGACATTGAATGCAAATGTTTCTTTCTGATAAGCTCGATTATGTTTAATTTATGTCGTGTTCACCTAACAATCCGCATACCGGTTTCAGGCTTCTTGGCCCTCATCAGTACGGAGTAGTCAACCAGCCAAAGGTCCAAAGAACTTTGGCTGAAGTGAGACACAACGTAAACAAACCATCATCGATCTTGTAACACCTATAGGTACGCCGGAAAAGATAAACTTTAACTGGCGGTACCTAGTGACGAAAGAAACACTCGAAAATCTCCCACCTCGATAGGTTTCTTAATAAAGATTCCTTCTCAGTAGATGGCAAGCCCGTCTAGCATATAGTGAGAGATAAGTGCCATGTGAAGTGGAATGAATAGAAAATCGAATTTAAACGGTTTCTTCACATAAAGGATTCAATATAAAATTGAACCAGAGAAGGTAGATCTCAGGTGAAAAACAACTACTTTCCTGGCAAATACCACGCAGAACGTTGAATGATATTCACCTGAAAATCCATGCATACTTCCATAAAATATCAATGGACATTGAATGCAAATGTTTCTTTCTGATAAGCTCGATTATGTTTAATTTATGTCGTGTTCACCTAACAATCCGCATACCGGTTTCAGGCTTCTTGGCCCTCATCAGTACAGGTAGTCAACCAGCCAAGGTCCAAGAACTTTGGCTGAAGTGAACACAACGTAAACAAACCATCATCGATCTTGTAACACCTATAGGTACGCCGGAAAAGATAAACTTTAACTGGCGGTACCTAGTGACAGAAAGAAACACTCGAAAATCTCCACCTCGATAGGTTTCTTAATAAAGATTCCTTCTCAGTAGGGTGGCAAGCCCGTCTAGCATATAGTGAGAGATAAGTGCCATGTGAAGTGGAATGAATAGAAAAATCGAATTTAAACGGTTTTTCACATAAAGGATTCAATATAAAATTGAACCAGAGAAGGTAGATCTCAGGTGAAAAACAACTACTTTCCTGGCAAATACCACGCAGAACGTTGAATGATATTCACCTGAAAATCCATCATACTTCCATAAAATATCAATGGACATTGAATGCAAATGTTTCTTTCTGATAAGCTCGATTATGTTTAATTTATGTCGTGTTCACCTAACAATCCGCATACCGGTTTCAGGCTTCTTGGCCCTCATCAGTACGGTAGATCAACCAGCCAAAGGTCCAAAGAACTTTGGCTGAAGTGAACACAACGTAAACAAACCATCATCGATCTTGTAACACCTATAGGTACGCCGGAAAAGATAAACTTGACTGGCGGTACCTAGTGACAGAAAGAAACACTCGAAAATCTCCCACCTCGATAGGTTTCTTAATAAAAGATTCCTTCTCAGTAGGAGTGGCAAGCCCGTCTAGAATTGAACAGAAAGGTAGATCCAGGTGAAATCTAGTGAGAAGTGCCATGTGAAGTGGAATGAATAGAAAAATCGAATTTAAACGGTTTTCTTCACATAAAGGATTCAATATAAAATTGAACCAGAGAAAGGTAGATCTCAGGTGAAACTGATGAGGGTGGAGAGTGAAACTGATGAGGGCCAAGAAGCCTGAAACCGGTATGCGGATTGTTAGGTGAACACGACATAAATTAAACATAATCGAGCTTATCAGAAAGAAACATATGCATTCAATGTCCATTGATATTTTATGGAAGTATGCATGGATTTTCAGGTGAATATCATTCAACGTTCTGCGTGGTATTTGCCAGGAAAGTAGTTGTTTTTCACCTGAGATCTACCTTTCTCTGGTTCAATTTTATATTGAATCCTTTATGTGAATAAAACCGTTTAAATTCGATTTTTCTATTCATTCCACTTCACATGGCACTTATCTCTCACTATATGCTAGACGGGCTTGCCATCCTACTGAGAAGGAATCTTTATTAAGAAACCTATCGAGGTGGAGATTTTCGAGTGTTTCTTTCTGTCACTAGGTACAAGATCGATGAGGGTTTGTTTACGTTGTGTCTCACTTCAGCCAACCGCCATTAAAGTTTATCTTTCCGGCGTACCTATAGGTGTTACAAGATCGATGATGGTTTGTTTACGTTGTGTCTCACTTCAGCCAAAGTTCTTTGGACCTTTGGCTGGTTGACTACTCCGTACTGATGAGGGCCAAGAAGCCTGAAACCGGTATGCGGATTGTTAGGTGAACACGACATAAATTAAACATAATCGAGCTTATCAGAAAGAAACATTTGCATTCAATGTCCATTGATATTTTATGGAAGTATGCATGGATTTTCAGGTGAATATCATTCAACGTTCTGCGTGGTATTTGCCAGGAAAGTAGTTGTTTTCACCTGAGATCTACCTTCTCTGGTTCAATTTTATATTGAATCCTTTATGTGAAGAAACCGTTTAAATTCGATTTTCTATTCATTCCACTTCACATGGCACTTATCTCTCACTATATGCTAGACGGGCTTGCCACTCCTACTGAGAAGGAATCTTTTATTAAGAAACCTATCGAGGTGGGAGATTTTCGGAGTGTTTCTTTCTGTCACTAGGTACCGCCAGTTAAAGTTTATCTTTTCCGGCGTACCTATAGGTGTTACAAGATCGATGATGGTTTGTTTACGTTGTGTCTCACTTCAGCCAAAGTTCTTTGGACCTTTGGCTGGTTGACTACTCCTTACTGATGAGGGCCAAGAAGCCTGAAACCGGTATGCGGATTGTTAGGTGAACACGACATAAATTAAACATAATCGAGCTTATCAGAAAGAAACATTTGCATTCAATGTCCATTGATATTTTATGGAAGTATGCATGGATTTTCAGGTGAATATCATTCAACGTTCTGCGTGGTATTTGCCAGGAAAGTAGTTGTTTTTCACCTGAGATCTACCTTTCTCTGGTTCAATTTTATATTGAATCCTTTATGTGAAGAAAACCGTTTAAATTCGATTTTTCTATTCATTCCACTTCACATGGCACTTATCTCTCACTAGTAATTAGTAGATTTCACAACAGAAAATTGAAAAATAAAAACTTTTTAACAAAAAATTTAACCGACGAAAAAATCAACTGAAAAGCAAAAATCAAATAAAACCTTTTCGGTCTAAATGATAATTGAGGTCCTAAACTAATGTGAGTAACTGATTTTGAGTCGGCACCAAACAAACTAGCAATTGAATTAGGTGAAGCGTGAAATGATGGCAGCGAGATGCACGGCTGCGTTTTGATTACTTCTTTCAAAGTAATATAATAATCTTCGATTATTGTTTATTTGGCGCCGACTCGAAATCAGTTACTCACATCAGTTCAGGAGCTCAATTATCATTTAGACTAAGAAGGTTTATTTTATTTTTTGATTTTCAGTTGATTTTTTCGTCGGTTTAATTTTTTGTTATCAGTAGATTTATTCCGCCCTGAGTTGTTCTGATGATGTTATTTGGGTGTGTTTGTGTTTGATCAAAAATCTTTCCTAAACATTTTATTTCCTCGACATATTCCAAATTTTTGCAGTAGAGTTGTAACGTTGGCCGATCTCTGACATGATGCTTTGAGAAGAGTATCGATTTAGTTTTTCCTGTAGAGTAGATGAATCCCGTTGATTTGGACACATTTCTGATATTTTTAGATTGTACTGAAGGATTGATCCCATTGTGCTTATATTCTTGCCTTTGACGAACGAGAGTAGGTCATTTGCAAAAAGTCTTGCTTCCACGGGTATTTCAACATGTTTTATCATATTATTTATTGAGTTGAGGATTAACGTTACACTAATAACAAAGCCTTTATACTTACGCCTCCACTAGCTTGTTCTTGGAAAAAAACTGTTGAAGTTTCTTGGTCTGTACTCTCTGTCATTCTTGAAATTGATTTCCTGTAAGCATATGATGTCTGGGTTGTGTTTTGCATTTCTATGTAACAAAAGTGACCATTCTGATTTCAATATAGGATTGATATGGTTGCAATTGAAAAATATATTGACATATTTATTTCAGTAGGTGATGTCTTGTGATGAGTCGTTTCCTCCCTCTGTTAGTTGTAGGTCGATATATTTGAAAAAATCTTCGGAACTTGGTGCATCGCGTTTTTATTCTCCTTTCTGTGGAAAATTTATGTATTTTCTTCAACATATTGCACAGAGGCAGTAATTCTCCGGTGTTCAGGCTCATTCGAACCGAAAGTATTCTTGAATAGATCGATAACCCGATATGAACCATGGGGAGTGTGATTCACTGAATTCCTTTGCAAGTGTTATCATATCTATCGTTGGTGTTATGGGATTTTCATTGCCTGTAGTAGTTCTGGGTTTCTTTACTCTCCTATTTTCCGGTATAGCGAAAGAGTTGTCTTGTGTTTTTCTTTGGTCAGGTTTTGTTTCAACTGGATGGGTGATTTTTATCAGATGAGCTTCTCTTAGCATTTGGTTGAACATTATTTGATGTGGTGTGATTTGGAGATTTTATTCACTCTCCAAGGGAAGTTCTACCGGTTCTTGTGTGAAAGTATCCGTATTCGAAGTATTCTGAGGTGATCCGAGGCCGCTTCCAGTGTTGGTGTTCGGTGATTTTCGGTTATGTCTGATGGAGTATGAATATTCATTGGGCAGCTACGTAAACGGGTTGTTTGTATTTGAAGAATGTCATGTTGTCTTGTGAAATAAATATACGGTAGGAAGTATGATCATAGGAAATGGAAAGAGATTCTACGATATTAACAAAACTAGGACTTATGTACACTTGACATCGGAAATCCATGATGTGACTGTATTCTGGGTCTGACACGCCCATTTCTGGAGAAGTTGTTGGTGATACAAAATTCAGTCCTAATTTGGTTGTTTACAGTAATAGAACCATGCTGACTCATGGAGTTGTCTACAATGTATTTTCAAGATAGGTTTATACAGATTCTACTGTTGTAAATTTTCGAAGATGAAATCATATTTTTCGGCTGTACTATCCTTCCCAATCCGAAAATATATCCATGTAGTTCCATTCCTACTATAGCTAAACATTATTCCTTATTCTTCAAATGAGAATTGATGTTGTGTGAGTGCAGAATTTGATTTATTTCGTGAGTTGGTGATTGATGCCTCAGTGGGTTGATTGGTATGTGTGATTCCTAAAGGATTCCTGCAGTCCGGAATCCTCGTTTGATTATTGTTCATTGTATCAATTAAGATTTTATTAGAAATAATCTGAAGATGGTCCTGTCTCCGCGCCACGACTGTGCGATTAGGAAATTCCATTCAGTATTTTTAACAATGTCCGCTAGGCCAATATTTGAAAAGTTTCAGTACTCACTGTCAGATGGTACTTGGAACAGGTAATTGGAATGCACACCGGATAAATCTATTCTATTCACTTTTGAAACAAATTAGAACTTTCAATATAATTTTTCCCATTGAATAAAAGTTGTGTGAAATAAAATTATGGGTTGAAAACCCCACAATGTTTAATATAATAATTCTGTGGAAATATTTGTTGCACACATTGACTGCCCGAACCGCTCCTGCGGCGGGCACATGACAGCCATGAGTTTCTTCGTTGTATAAAATTCCTGAGTAGTTGGTCGTCACACGTAACATGGCCGTGTTGGCGTGTTGGTTGACATGTTGGTTTTCAGGAATTGTAGGCATGATTATACTTATTATTTAGCGTGTGAGGGAGAAGGTGTCTGTGTCGATTATTTGTCCAGCTACTAATCATTTTGTTTTTGATATCTTAGTGATTTTTCATTGTTGAACACAATAATTTGGCGTCAATGGATGAAATATTTCATGCTGCCGGCTCCATACAACAATATCCATACACCGACAAGCAAACAATAATATTAGCATTTTTAAGCTTCATCCGATCCCATCAGTCTAACTCCCACAATCGCCCGAGTCATGTTCAGAACAACTTCATATATTTTGGTCGGGTACTGAACAAACCGAATCCATACATTAATCAACAATCAATGATAGCACCATTATTGATTCCTTCATTCGTTCGATAAATGTCCAAATCAACTACATATGATTTGTGTCGAATATACCGAATCCATACACCAGTCAATAATCATCGCACTACCATTAATTAAGCTTCAGCTAAATCCTACCCATCAGATTCCTACAATCGATAAATGTCCAAACCAAACTCATATTTTGAATGTCATATACCGAATAATACAATATACGGAATCCATACACCAACCCGCAATCAATATTATCATAATAAACCTTCAGCCGATCGAACACATCGAATCATTAGACAATTGATGTAATGTAAGACCGCGACATACAAGACCATCAATACGTATTTCTTTATCCCCTTCATCAATAGGTCGACGGAAAGATTCAGGCTGCGGTAACCATTTTTTACCGGAATGGACCTTAGATTTTTAGAAATAAAGTACCTAGATCTAGGGAATATTTACTATATATTTACATGTATTCATATGGGATTTCGGCGTTTTTTCCCTAGATTCTAGGGAAATTTTCACCAGATTTTGGGTACGATGCGCTGGAACCGGTGTAGCATAACTACATGTTTTCCGTTTTAAAATTTTTTGATTGTTTTTATATTATTCCGAAGTGGACTGTTTTAATCATTATTTTATGTTCGTATCCGAATATATACTTTTTCGTTCTTTATAAAATATCACATTTGAACATAAACTCATCGTTCCACCACCCCTTCCATCCTACGCCTCAGAGGAGGTCTTCAGCACATAACAGGCTATCGGCTTGCTCTGTGCCCAGACCACCCCACAGACGTATCTTTGCAAATGATACCAAAACCGATTTCGGAAGTGACAACGTCTCACCTTGATTTTTGGCTAGAGAGGTTCTAGAGGATCATCATATCAAAAATTCGTCTGGAGGCCACTGAAATCCCTTTCTACCCGTTCAAGAAGTTTTTAGTTTAACCTTTTATCACTGGCGCTAGCGTCGCTGTCATTTGAGAACCATGTGTGAGTTCCAATTCTGTTTGTCTCATATTGCATTGAAAGACTTGGAAGACATATATATACAATAGGACTATAAGTGGAAACTGAATATTTCAGGATCCATTCTCAGGAGAATAAAAATTGTATACATACCCCCGGGATTCTCAGTTGAGTGAATTGAGAATTCGGAGAGTAAATCATTCAGAAATGGTTCGTATGTTAGTTTGAAAAATTAACTGGTAGGTAATTCTCAGTAGTTTCTCTTGATATGATGAATATGTGGTTGAAATTATTGCATTAATTTCTGGAACACCCTACAGTACGCTTTAAACTTCATCATATCAAACCATAATGATACTTTTCACATAACCTATTTTTTTCCAAACAAATAACAAAGCTATATATCCCCATTTTTAATCAAGGCGCATCATAATTACCCCAATCATTTCTCGTGTCTTCTCATTTCGAGAAGATTAATTTTCAAATCAGAACTTCATTCACAAACTGGTGGATTGAATCGTAATTTTGTACCTCATTTCACCCTTTGACTTCCAAGTATTCTGCTTATGAAATGGAATTGGGAAACTGTGATCAATTCAGGATCATTTTTAGTCCATATCAAGTTTTGCGCTGCCCTTCAGTTGACCACGTCTATTCTATTTTGTAAAAAGTGTCGAATATTCCATTGTTCAAAGAGTAACATTTTAATTGATTTTTCCAGGAAATATGAAGAACATGTATAAAATCATGTGGAATCATCTGAGACTGAAAGACAAACTTCAGTCAGTATCTTTCATCGTTCAAATCAACCTCTTGATAACGGAAACATTTTCAATGAAAAATTGAAAAATATGATTTTTCCGGAAATGGAAGAGTCTACGATAAAAGTGAAGCTATTTTATGGTGACATTCAACTTAAACAACTACATAATAGATTAAATCCATTCCGAAATTAGTCAAAAGTAAAATTTTGGATATCGTCCTCATGTCTGTCGAACCCATTCGTTTCGATTTTAACTATATTTGATAATAAAGTTTATCCTGGAAAAATTTTGATAACGATATTAAATTACATACACCTGTTTACGTTGAACAAACAATAGGAGCCCATTGAGAATATTCTAATGAAAGCTCCGAGCGATGTTGAATACGCGAGACAAACATTAACCAAGAGAATTAGCTTGCCCAGACTCAAGAAAATTATCATATTAGCTGACGAGACGGGAAGGGGGCTGAATGAGGAGCTGCGTAAGAGATTCATCAATGAAGACATAGATATTTCTAGTATAATGAAACCGGGATCATCTTATGATAAGGTAATTGATAATATTGAAAATTTGACCCTTAGTTTTACGTGTCAGGATCTAGTAATTATAATGGCAGGAAAAAATAATTTCTCAAGGAATAAATACCCAAGCATCAGAAACATAAATCATAAACTGAAAACGTGTAATACCAATGTCATATTTTTATCTACACCAATGCTCACCGATTTACATTCTGATCGAAGAACCAATTTTAATAAAAAATTCTACGATTTTTTCGAAGTATCCAATAAGTATAATAAAATAGCAGTATCGTGGCTGAACATTGATAATTCATATGGACAAATGTTGAATAAATATAAAATTTTGCTGTTGATTGAGAAAGCAGGCATCGAAAAGCGAAATAATAATTTAACTTTTATCGAAACAGTGAAATGTCCCAACATGGCAGCTGAACGACTTGAGGTATCAAAAGGACAAAAAACTGTTCTAATCACTAATGATGACAATGATCAGGGTTTTCCTCACAAGCAGAACTTGCCTGTAGATTCATAACATCCTCCAAAACAACCAGAAATACGAAGTATAGTGATTTACACCAACTGAATAATCCTTCAAGTAACAGGAAAAATTCTGTAGATATTTCCAAACGCTCATTTAATATCATGCACCAGAATGTGGGGTGTCTCTCTAAAAAAATACTCAAACTAGAATAAATTTCAGATAGTAAGAATATAGACATTCTGTTACCATCAGAACCTTGGCAATCGTCTGAACAAATTAAGGAGCAGATGATTGATGGTTTTTGCATAACAACCTTCTACTCACGCCAGCTACTTGCACACTGCAGCACGGCAATTTATGTACAAAACTCAATATTAGGAATCAAACCAATTGATGTGTCACAGTTCACTGGTGAAGGGGTTTTTGAGTGCTGGTGCATTGAGGTCACTTATCGCAATCTTATTATTGCCGTGATCTATAGACAGCCAGGCAGTAATTATAACATGTTTTTCGATAGCTTCACAATGTTCATAGATTTTAACATAAAAAAAGGCAAAAATATGATGATAGGTGGAGACAATATACATTTTCTAGGAATTGATAACAGTCTGTGCCTGCTCTCTGACACAGTTGCAGCTTACGAATTAGGGATCACTATTCTCACGCCAACAAGGATAACCGAAACATCCAGCACATGCTTGGATAATTTTATCATCTCTGATTCTCTGAAAAATTATAAAATTCTCAACATTGATTACGGAATTTCTAATCATCATTGTCAAATCATCAACATATCATACGTTGAAGAACTTAGAAACAAGAAAACCGTTATGAAATTGGTAGAAATATGAATTCCAAAAACATAGAGAGGTTCAATAATTTCCTGTGTGGAGAAACCTGGTTAACTTTATAAATATTGTAAAATATCCGAGTCCCTTCCTTATCAAGAGTCCGTTCCTTATCTGTGAAGGAAAGACAGTTGTTGTTGACACATTTTTGTTAATGAAATGCGTTGTCACATTTTATGCAAAAAGACACATTAAATCGTTGATTTATATACGAATTCAAGATTATTGGTGCGACACCATATTCAGCTATACACGTACACGTATCAAATATGCTTCTGGTCGTTTCAGTAGTATCATACCTCATTACTTCAACATCTCTTTTCCCATAATTGAATATAGCAATAGGAGTCAGAGAAAATAATGAGAGTGGATGAACGAGGATTTGTGTAGGTTGAGGAGTACAATTTTCTTGTTTTCAGATTTGTCTAAGAAATACCCGGAATTTAAAAATCATTACAAAGAACTGAACAAACAATATTTCTCGGAACTATCTGAAGCAAAACGTTGTCACATTGATAATAAAATTAATTCTTCAACAAACAAAACGAAAGCAACGTGGAACATCATTTCGGAAATACAAGGTAAAAAAAAGCAGCCAACTTGAAAATAATAGAAAATGATGATGAGGTAGTCGCCAATAATTTCTTCAGACATTTCAGTCTTGCAAATGATAAAGGCGGAAATGATGTAGGATTTATAACGTCGAATATTTAACTTAATGACAAACTTTTTTTTTTTGGCGCCGTTGACTGAGCCTGAAGTAGTCGGTTTCATAAACAGACTGAAACCGTCTAATTCTAGTGGTCTGGATAATATATCGAAAAACCTTTTGAAACGGTGAAAATATGGTATCAGCAGTGTCCTCACTTTATTGATAAATTTATGTTTCGCCCGAAGTACTTTCCCTAACAAACTGAAATCTTCCGTGATTAGGCCACTTTACAAAAAAGGTGACACGAATGAGTACTCCAATTACAGAGCGATTACTTTGCTGTCAAACATATCAAAACTTCTTGAAATAGCCTTAAACGAACAACAAGTTCTGTTTGAGAAATAATATAATTTTCAGTAACCAACACGGATTCGTGGAAAAAATGGGCGTAGATACAGCTTCAACAAATTTGATTATTCAGATTGTCAATGCCATTGAGTCAAAGTTGATTCCGCTTGGTATATGTATCGATTTTTCTCGAGCTTTCGATTGTGTTGACCATTATTCCTTACTTGAGAAACTGAACCGATATGGCGTTCGAGGAATACCACTAGATTCCATTGAATCGTACCAAACAAATCGAAAGCAAGCAGTGCAAATCAACAACAATTTCAGTCAAACCGTTAGCGTTAGTCAAGGGGTGCCTCAGGGGTCTATCATAGGACCTCTTTTATATATAATATTTGCCAACGACCTCATAACTTTCCTCGAAGGTATTCCAAATGTAAATATGGTTTGTTATGCCGATGACACTAATTTCTTAATTACGGAAACTAGCATCGATCGGACAATGGCTACTGCTGAAGAGGTATACACTCGGTGTTTATTATAGTCAGAAAAAAATTTCATCAAATTGAAAAGGAAAAAATGGTTTCCATTATTTACCATCGAGGGCACAATCAAACGCTATGTAACAATAACGCATATAATTTCAGTTTTCAAAACGATGACAAGATCTTGGGAGTTATCTTTGATCAAAACTCAAACTGGGAATCTCACATACATAATCTCTGTGGTAAATTGAGATCTGCTTGTTATGCCTTGAGGTCACTGCAACCAAAAAATACTCCTCACTCTGTATTATGCAAATTTTCACTCTCAAATTCGATATGGCATAATGAATTGGGGAGCTGGCACTGATAGTTCAAGAATATTGATTTAACAAAAATCCGCGTTGAGAATCAATCTGGTTCAATTTTATATTGAATCCTTTATGTGAAGGAAACCGTTTAAATTCGATTTTTCTATTCATTCCACTTCACATGGCACTTATCTCTAACTTTATGCTAGACGGGCTTGCCACTCCTACTGAGAAGGAATCTTTTATTAAGAAACCTATCGAGGTGGGAGATTTTCGGAGTGTTTCTTTCTGTCACTAGGTACCGCCAGTTAAAGTTTATCTTTTCCGGCGTACCTATAGGTATTACAAGATCGATGATGGTTTGTTTACGTTGTGTCTCACTTCAGCCAGAGTTCTTTGGACTTTTGGCTGGTTGACTACTCCGTACTGATGAGGGCCAGAAGCCTGAAACCGGTATGCGATTGTTAGGTGAACACGACATAAATTAAACATAATCGAGCTTATCAGAAAGAAACATTTGCATTCAATGTCCATTGATATTATATGGAAGTATGCATGGATTTTCAGGTGAATATCATTCAACGTTCTGCGTGGTATTTGCCAGGAAAGTAGTTGTTTTTCACCTGAGATCTACCTTTCTCTGGTTCAATTTTATATTGAATCCTTTATGTGAAGGAAACCGTTTAAATTCGATTTTTCTATTCATTCCACTTCACATGGCACTTATCTCTAACTTTATGCTAGACGGGCTTGCCACTCCTACTGAGAAGGAATCTTTTATTAGAAACCTATCGAGGTGGGAGATTTTCGGAGTGTTTCTTTCTGTCACTAGGTACCGCCAGTTAAAGTTTATCTTTTCCGGCGTACCTATAGGTGTTACAAGATCGATGATGGTTTGTTTACGTTGTGTCTCACTTCAGCCAGAGTTCTTTGGACTTTTGGCTGGTTGACTACTCCGTACTGATGAGGGCCAAGAAGCCTGAAACCGGTATGCGGATTGTTAGGTGAACACGACATAAATTAAACATAATCGAGCTTATCAGAAAGAAACATTTGCATTCAATGTCCATTGATATTATATGGAAGTATGCATGGATTTTCAGGTGAATATCATTCAACGTTCTGCGTGGTATTTGCCAGGAAAGTAGTTGTTTTCACCTGAGATCTACCTTTCTCTGGTTCAATTTTATATTGAATCCTTTATGTGAAGGAAACCGTTTAAATTCGATTTTTCTATTCATTCCACTTCACATGGCACTTATCTCTAACTTTATGCTAGACGGGCTTGCCATCCTACTGAGAAGGAATCTTTATTAAGAAACCTATCGAGGTGGGAGATTTTCGAGTGTTTCTTTCTGTCACTAGGTACCGCCAGTTAAAGTTTATCTTTCCGGCGTACCTATAGGTGTTCAAGATCGATGATGGTTTGTTTACGTTGTGTCTCACTTCAGCCAGAGTTCTTTGGACTTTTGGCTGGTTGACTACTCCGTACTGATGAGGGCCAAGAAGCCTGAAACCGGTATGCGGATTGTTAGGTGAACACGACATAAATTAAACATAATCGAGCTTATCAGAAAGAAACATTTGCATTCAATGTCCATTGATATTATATGGAAGTATGCATGGATTTTCAGGTGAATATCATTCAACGTTCTGCGTGGTATTTGCCAGGAAAGTAGTTGTTTTTCACCTGAGATCTACCTTTCTCTGGTTCAATTTTATATTGAATCCTTTATGTGAAGGAAACCGTTTAAATTCGATTTTTCTATTGAGAATCCTCTGTTATCTTCCCTGGGGACATTCATGCAGGGAGTCTTATAAAAATAAAAAAAATTTATACCGTAGTTGATACTTACATATACGAAATATCGTGCTATGTTCATAAGAATCTTTCATTGTTTAGCTGAAATAGATCGAAGTAATATTACTCTACCAGATTCAAGAATAATGTCCAACTGGAACTATCCCAAGCGGTCCATTTGGTGAACGAAAAATATGTTCAGCAACAACTAGTTAATGCAGCGAGGTCAGAAGTTGTAACCTTTTCTAACCTCAACAACTGTTTTTTCAATATTTGTTATCATAGTATTATTTAATATAAACGGTTTTCTTTCTTGTTAAATTGTGTTTTAAATGGAGGGTACAGGGGAAGAAGGAGATATGATAGTCCTGGGTTGAGGATTATTCCTAAAAAAATAATTTCCGACAAACTTACTTCTTTCGCTGTATCCTTCAAATAATACTGATGTTTTTATGCAGTAATGGCTGCTTTGCTATGCTGTAAAATGCACATAAGTTTACGATTTTGAGTTCGTTTATGTAATGCATTACTGTACACAATGTGAAATTATAATCTTGCTCTGATAAGAATCCCGATGATATAAAAACGAGTTTACATTTGGATTCATTGATATGTGTATATTTTTACTTATGCAATACACATTTCAAATAATCAATACTTCTATATATTTTGTGTTCACTCAAATGGGGCAGGGACTGCTCCTTCCAGGACAAATTTGAAAGCATTTTACAGTTAAATCCGACAAATGTTGGTTCATAACTCTAATTCTTCGAAAACATGGTTTGGTTACTAAAGTCGAATCATTTTCTGAAGCTATAACAATGGCCAAATTATGGAAACGTGTAGTACCTAGTAGTAGCGCCATCTTCAAATAAAATATTGAGCAAATTTTAGATGAGTGTCTTTTGTTATATAAACCTGCCCCACTGTGTTATTCACAGAAAGCCAGGTTGCCTTCTCATTGTCAGTCGACGCCTATAAGCATTGCATAAAGAGTATGGGCTAGTACTAGGACTATTTTATAAAGTGTATACTATCATTATACAATCAGCTGTTCTAAGCGCCGACAAAAAGTGCTTCAAGCTCTAAGCACTCTTGAAAAGTGCTCCCGAGGCTGGAGCACTAAAGTACTTTTTTTTTATTGGTGCCCCTTTTTACCCATTTAAAGCACGCCTCAGCGTGTTCAAATCGAACTTTAAAAAACGCGCGTTTTTTAAAGGTAACCATGACAACATCAACAAATCGAGAAACGTGAAGTCTAAATGACAAATTTTTGATTAGTGATCTGACAGGAGTACCTTGTAACGTCAGATAAAATATTACTAACAATTCGTTCATTTATATGTGCTCCTCCATCCATTTGATGAACTTTTCATATTCTTTTTTATATATATCACTGGATTTTCGCGGTATTAACCGCGATTCTGCCTCACTATTCAAAAAATCGATATTAGAATCATTCATTTTTGAGCTCTGGTGACAACAAATATTGATCTTTGGTAACAAATTGCAAATGAATGTTTTCTCATTTCCATGACAACGAAAGGTATACTGATGTCACATCACGAATTCAACCTTCTTGCATTATTAGTTCTTATTTCTATTTTTTGTAGTAATAATACCAGTATATATGATTTCAAAGTGCACCAATAAAAAAAAATTACGTAAAGTATTCGTGGATAACTGGTCTTAAAAACACTTGCTCTATTTCGAGCACTCCGGCTGCGCCATCGTGCTCGAAAAATCGCGCGTGTTTTAAAGCCCTTTTTATCCACTTATACTTTAATATACTATTATTCCTGAAATGCTCGCGATTACTAAGCACTTTCAGAAAGTAATTGGACTAAGCGAGCACTAAGCGCTTTTCGAAAGGGCGATATTGTTAGACACTTATAAGTTACTTCATGCAGAGCACTCAACCAAGTTTTACCAAAGGAACTTGTATTACAATGGCTGCAGAATCTATAAGAATTTACTTGAAGAAGTGCAAAGTGCGCCAAATATTCTCATTTTCAAAAATAGGCTCAAAGACTTCTTGACCCAAAAGAACTTTCACACACTTGACGAATTCTTTTATAAAGAGGTTGTTGGGACCAATGTATGTCTAGTTGTGAACATTTATATATCTGTGGTTCGTCGATATTCGTGTTTTATTCATAATTTATGTTATATTTCTTGTCTTGTATGTTTACTGTGTATACTTTCATTCACTGGCGCTCTTGGAAATTTGTTATGGATATCATTGTAATGGTTTTGATAACTTATTGTTGATTGAAGTATATTATTATTTTTATTATTATTTAAGACACTAGAGGGTTGCGCATGGGCAGATGAGTGAGTTTAGTTGTAAATATATAACATGTATAATAGTTAAGGTTAGGTGGGTATATACCCTAAATAAACTTATTCGTAGTAGAATATATATATATATATATATATATATATATTAGATTAAAATGAATATAACAATGTTAATAACAATATATAATAAAGATAACAATTTGTAGCTAAATATGATATGTAAATGAAGTTTTTCTACACGCTTTATATTAGCTTCAATTGTATGTTTGTTTGTTTGTAACCGACTCCTTTGGGCGCGATTTTGACCCACTTCCAGACGTCCGAATGATTTGAAATTTGGCAGGTGTACATAACTCCGGTGACAATGCATTGTGTGGGAAAAAAACAAAAGGGCGGCTCCAATATGGCGTTCGAGTTTTGTGATTATGGTCCGATCCGCTTCAAAATTGGTATCTTGGAGTTTTCGGGGTCGGAGATTATGATTCTCTCGTCAAAATTGAAAAATACAAGATGGCGGCTTCAAAATGGTGGACGAGTTTTGTGATTATGGTCTGATTCTATTTGAAATTGGTATGTGGGGGTTATTGGGGTCGACTTTTATGATTTCTGTGAAAATTGGAAATTAATGGCGGCCGAGTTTTGTGATTATGGTCTGATTCTATTCAAAATTGGTATGTGGGTGTTTTTGGGGTCGGAGATTATGATCACCTGATTTGATAAGATCATTCCATTTTTCTATTTGCAAAATGCTAATAAAAATAATAGTTTAAAAAAAAATTAAAAAAACGCATTTATAAATAAATCACACTGAAAAGTAGGAAATAAATAATAGTTTAAAAAAACTAAAAAACACGCTTTCATAAAAACCAGACTAAAAAAATAGAAAATAACAGAAAAAAATATTTCATTTAAAGCGTGGGGTGCATGATATCAATAATTATATAGTACATTACACACCTAGGGCAGTAAAGTAAGAAATGTCTCGATCACAGGTGATTGTTGGCCGAGGCGATACCATGCACCCCACGCTTTTTTTAAATAAAATATTTTTTTTTCTTATTTTCTATTTTTTTTTCTGGTTTTCGTGTTTTTTATTTTTTTTTTGAATTTTTGTTACATAACAATAATATCAATCAATTAGGTTATGAATAACTTGTCTTGAAGTGTGCTTTAGATATTTTTCAATTTGCTTCTCAATGAGTGGCGTGGATGTAAGGTAAGAATATACGTTTTGTATATAGCAGGTAGTGCATTATATGCTTTACTGTATTGGTGAGTGAATATACGTTGGCCAATGGATTTTTGGGAGAGCGGAATTTTTGCTGTTTGATGTTGTTAACTGCGAGTATCATATATGTGGTCCACCATTTTCAGGAGAGTTTGTCGGTTTTTGAATGTGAAAATAAGAAGATTATAAACATAAATCTGGCTAATATGAAGGATTGTTGTTTGTTGAAAAAGTATATCGGTAGAGTACCTGATTTTCTTTTTATAAATTATCTTAATAATTCTTTTTTGTATCACATCCAGTTTTCTCATATGATTTTTGTTTGTTCCACCCCATGCCAATATATCATATTGGAGACGGTTCTGCACTGGGGCGTAGTGAAGAGTTATTAGATAAGTTACGTTTATATTTCGTTAGTGCTTGAATTTATACATTAAAGGGGTCTTAGTGTTTTTATAGTATTGTTTATGTGATCGCCCTAATGTAACTGAGATTATATCGTATCAACAATTGCTTTTTCCTCTGATTTCACATTCGTCATCTCCACTGGTTATTTTTAAGTTTCGGAATGTTGGAAGGTTATTTTTGTAGCTTGTGAAGGAAAAAAAAATTGTTATTGTAATTATTAGTTATTAGTTGCTTATGTAAAAACCATTCAGTAACTTTTTTAAGGTCTTTTTCTGCTTTGTGTTTTGGAGCTATCCAAGTACTGTCGGAGTAGATTATGGCTGTGTCATCAGCGGAACTGATAATTCTGCCTGTGGGGTGCAATAGAAGAGTGCAAGGAAAACAGAAGTGGTCTCAAGACTGTTTCCTGAGGAACACCGAACTTAACCTTCTTCTAGTTGCTAGCTATGTTTTGTATTCCCACCGCCTGAGTTCTATTTGTCAGGTAACTCTCAAATAATTCTAGAGGCGTTCCGCGTATTCCAGCATGTTCGAAGGCATCCAATAACTGCGTATGAGATACCGTGTCGAATGCCTCGGCAAGGTCCAGGAAAATACAAAGACAGGGTGTTGTTTCAACAATTTCTTTATATACCAGACTCGTCATAGCAGTGATTGCGTCAGTAGTTGATACTTCCTCCTTGAATCCAAATTGGCTAGTGCTCATGATATTGTATTTATGAAAAAATTAGGTGATTTGGACTTTTAGTAACTTTTCAAATATCTTTGTGGAAGTGCTAATTGATAAAATAGGACTATAATTAGTATGATTTTTTTCTCTTCATTTTTGTATTTGGGTATAATAATGGCTTTTTCAAATTCTAATGGACATTAACCTTTTTAAAAATATTATTTATGAGATGAGTAAGGAGTGGTGCAATGACGGTACGAATTGCTCTGATAGTTATAGTGATAGTACGAATTGCTTTGATTGTTTGTTTTAGCTTGTATTCCATCCAGTCCAGCATGCCATCTACTTTTATAACATCTTTCTCATTATATCTTTCTCATAAATAGAACTTGGAAAAAAATAATTTTTTTGTTTGTTACTCGAGACGGGTTAAAGCTTTAACATTTTGTTGGCAAGGTTTTCCGCGATACCATTAAAAAAGGTATTGAATTCGTCTGCAATTTTGTTCACGTCTGTTGAGATTCCACCTGTATCTGAGATTATTTCTGTAAAATCATTGCTCCTCTGTTTTCCATGTATGCCATTTAACACTTGCCACAACTTTTGATTGATTGAAGTTGTTTTAATTTTTAGTGATTTTATTTTTGTAAAAATTCACATTTGTGCTTTTGATCAATTCATCTGTTATTTTCCTATAGATAAGAAATGCCTTTTTTTACACGCTATATATTAGCTTCACTTGTATGTTTGTTTGTTTGTTTGTAACCGACTCCTTTGGGCGCGATTTTGACCCAGTTTCAGACGTCCGAATAATTTGAAATTTGGCAGGTGTGCATAATTCCGGTGACAATGCATTAGGAAATTTTTGTGTGAAAAAAAAACGGAATGGGGGCACCAATATGGCGTACGAGTTTTCTGATTATGGTCCGATTCACTTCAAAATTGGTATCTGGAGGTTATGGAGATTATGACTCTTCTGTCAGAATTAAAAAATTCAAGATGGTGGACGAGTTTTGTGATTATGGTCTGATTCTATTCAAAATTGGTATGTGGGGGTTTTTGAGGTCGAATATTAGATTCTTTCGTGAAAATTCAGGAATTCAAGATGGCGGCTTAAAATGGCCGCCGAGTTTTGTGATTATGGTCTGATTCTATTCAAAATTGGTATGTGGGGGTTTTTGGGGTCGAATATTAGATTCTTTCGTGAAAATTCAGGAATTCAAGATGGCGGCTCTAAAATGGCCGCCGAGTTTTGTGATTATGGTCTGATTCTATTCAAAATTGGTATGTGGGGTTTTGGGGTCGAATATTATGGTTCTTATGTGAAAATTGAGGAATTCAAGATGGCGGCTTTAAAATGCGGTCGAGTTTTGCGATTATGGTCTGATTCTATTCAAATTTGGAATGTGGGGGTTTTTGGGGTCGAAGATTATGATTTGATAAGATTATTCCATTTTTTCAATTCGCAAAAAAATAATGAAAATAATATTTGAAAAAAAACTAAAAAAACACGCTTCTATAAATAAACCACACAAAAAAGTAGGAAATAAATAATAGTTTAGAAAAACTAAAAAACACAATTTTATATAAAACCAGGCTAAAAAAATAAAAAATTAGAAAAAAATGTATTTTATTTAAAAAAAAGCGCGTTGGGTGCATGGTTTCAATAATTATATAGTACATTACACACCTAGGGCAGTAAAGTAAGAAATATATCAGATCACAGGTAATGGTTGGCCGAGGCGGTACCATGCACCCCACGTTTTTTTTTGAAGTAAATGAACTTTTTTCTTATTTTCTATTTTTTAGGTCTGGTTTTCTATAAAAGCGTGTTTTTTAGTTTTTTTAAACTATTAATTATTTCGCTATATTGTCAGGATTTTTTTATGACCTGCATGTAGTTTATTTTTCTGGTTAACTGAATGATTCCTTGGGTTCTCTACTCTTTCCGGTTGATTTCCTGACGTCTCTTTCTAATTTTTATAGTATTAGTTCCGATTAATTTGTTGAGTGTATCTAATAAAATATTTGTTTAAATGTTTACGTATTGTTTTCCGTAGAAGAAACTCCAGTCGTGAGCTTGGATGGTTTCGAAAAGTTTTTCATAATTTATATTTTTAAATACATGTTCTGTTTGGTTTTCTCGTGGGCTTGTCAAGCCAAAGGGAATAAACGCAATAAAAGCTCTGTGATCCGTAATTTGTGTCAAGAACTATACCAGCAAAAGAATCCTGAATATTTAGGGTTTTAGTGGAGAATAATATATGATAAAGACAGCTACAAGAATTATCTTGCACCCTGGTGTATTTGTTTGAGTTATACTCTGCAAGAATATGTTGATATTCGGAGGTCAAGTCAGTGTCCGATTTAATATTAATGTTTAAATCTCCTACAAGTAAGTGATTTTCGATTTTAACGTTATTTTTTGTTTGTTCCAGGTAGGTGTTCAGTTTAACAATGAATTCTTCAGCCTTCACCGATGGCAATTTGTAGATTGACATTATTATTGAAGAGGGAAGATGTTATTACTATATGAAATATTCCTCCTAATATATATAATAACTCCATCATTCCTGTTTATTTTGTCATCATTGAAACACATATCATAACTCTCCAACTGTGATAGGGTACAATCAATTTGGTTGAAGGTTTCCGTTGAGATTATAAAATCAAATGTTAAGTTTAATCAAGATAGGAACACTTCCAAAGTATCCATATTTTTGTATACTACAAATATTTTGGTTGAGAATTTTTATATTATTGCTTTCTCCATTTTGGCAGAGATTATTTAGTTCATCAATGGAGCAGTTCGGAAGTGTTAGAATCGATGAAGTTAACATCTTTTATATACGGATCCATGGTTATACTGAGGTTATTTAGACTGTTAACCTACTTGAAAGAGGACGGGTTCTTTGATATAGAATTTGATATGGTCTCAATATCAGTTCGCAATCGTTGTTGTTCACTACCTTTTTGTATATCAAGTGGTGTAGTTTTTGTTAAGGCTTTTTGGGAAGCTTCAAGTGTGACTTCAGTGGTTTGTTGGCTAGTTCAAATTCCCAGTCCTTTCGAAGAATGCGGAGTTGCTGGAAAGAAGGAATCTTTGGCATCTAGTTGACGGCTGGGTGTTGGGAGTTCGCTATTTGGTCTGGTTGCTTCGTTCGCTTCCAATAGTATTGAGTCTTCTACAGTGTATATAGTATTCCCAACAAATAATTCATTTCTTTTGATAAAACACCTTTCTGGTGTTTCTTTCTCTCTTTCTCTTCTTAGATGACGTGTTAGTATTTTATTTGTCTCCTGTTCCGTTGGAGTTAAATCATGTGCAACAGTTATTTCTTATTTTTTAAATACGAAATTAATTCTGTTTTGACTGGGCAGCGGTCAGCTTTTTTCAATAGGTAGATATAATTGATATCGTGAATGTATATATATATATATATATATATATATTGTTATGTTATGATAATATAACAAATTATTTTGTTATTATTTCGCCCCACGTTTTGGGTGCCATTTTGCTATGTTATGATGAATTGAATAATAATAGTTGTTATTATATAATGAAGATTGCTAATAGTTTTTGCTATTCTTTGTGAGCCAAATTGATATTAAATAGATAGATATTTTCGCCCTGTATATGTATTGTATGCTGTAATAATAATTGCTAGCGAACGTCACTGTTCTCTCGTCACGCTGCTGGCAATTGTTATCATTTTTCTCACCACGGCTAAGCAACAGTTGGTACGCCCCTTACCTCAGATAGCCGGTTCAGGTAATAGAGCCACTAGTCACTGCTGTCTAATTTCAGTTTATTCAATGGTCATTGTTATGATTGTTGATCAATGTAAGAAAACAAACAACAAAGTATCAAAAAGCAATTATTTCCTTTATTCAGGAAGACTTAATTTTACCTGGCCTACGAGAAATAACTTATACTAATGTTAATCTACAAATATTCACGGATAATCATTAAAATCAAATCATGGATAGATAGACAGAACCTCACTTCCTCCTTGAGAGTGTTTTTTTTTATGGTTCAAAACAGTGAAATGAAGTTCTTCAGATGTGAGATACGTTATTTGTGATATTGTTCATGGACCGGATGTGCACTATTAAAGTTTTTATACCTACTGGAGATGTAAGTGTTCGAAATATGCCCTGAAACTGGATCCTTTCTCACTCCAAGCTCTATCAGGAACTCCAATACCATAAATCAGGAACCATACATTTGCAGAATTCAGCTTTGGACACTTGGATTTGTTGTATAATTAAGGTTATATTGGTTTTTCTCTTCTAATGTTGGAATTATTTCATTTTTTCTTTCTCCCAAAAAGATGCATGGCATTCCCTTATAAATTTATTTTCGATCTCCTGTGGCTTTGTTTGTTGCTCCCTTGGATACCAATTTTTCTTCTTCTTTTTCTATTTGAATGTTTGAATTCGCGCACCAAATTGTCACATTTCACTGTTTGGGTTGATCTTATATAATTTATATATACAACTATTTTCCATTCTTATTACTATGTACATATTTCAATAATAATTGCTTATGACATCACCCCGTTGTTATTCTCTCACAATTTCCAATTTTCCATATGACCATCTATTCCCTGATTGGCTAATCTCATCAAGAAGTTTGCTGTTCTACCATTGGCTACTTTTAGTTAGCTACAATTTCATATACTGTATGTTTCAAATTTATAAATGTGTTGATCACTTTTTATTCATGACAATTTTGTAAAACTAGACTTTTTGTTGTCTTTTTACCAATTATGGGTTATAATCATTATGACAGTGTATGAAATTGATTGTGTTATAGTATTTTGACATTTTTATCTATCCATATTATACATAGGCTTACAATTGAATAGAACTTCCAAAATTATGTCAGAACAATCTCTTGAAACTAATAACTATTTAGTAATTATTCTTTTTCTGTGGGTTTTTTCCTTTTAAAACTTATAACTGGCATAACATAACATAACAATATATATATATATATATATATATATATATATATATATATATATATAAATATATTCTTGCAGAGTATAACTTGAACAAATACACCAGGATGCAAGAGAATTCTTGTAGCTGTCTTTATCATATATTATTCTCCACTAAAACCCTAAATATTCAGGATTCTTGTGCTGGTATAGTTCTTGACACATAAATTACGGATCACAGAGCTTCTATTGCATTTATTCCCTTTGGCTTGACAAGCCCACGAGAAAACCAAACAAAACATGTATTTAAAAATATAAATTATGAAAAACTATCCGAAACCATTCAAGCTCACGACTGAAGTTTCTTCTACGAACAACAATATGTAAACATTCAAACTGATATTTTATAAGATACACTCAACAAATTAATCGAAACTAATACTATAAAAATTAGAAAGAGACGTTAGGAAATCAAGCGGAAAGAGTAGATAACCGAAGGAATCATTCAATTAACCAGAGAAATAAACTACATGCAGATCATAAAAAAAATCCTGACAACATTGCGAAATAACTGATAGTTTGAAAAAAATAAAAAACACGCTTTCATAGAAAACCAGACTAAAAAAATAGAAAATAAGAAAAAAATTTATTTTATTAAAAAAAAAGCGTGGGGTGCATGGTATCGCCTTGGCCAAAAATAACCTGTGATCTGAGACATTTCTTACTTTACTGCCCTGGGTGTGTAATGTACTATATAATTATTGATACCATGCACCCCACGCGCTTTTTTCTTAATATTTTTTTTTTTTTATTTTTTATATTTTTGTCTGGTTTTATATAAAAGCGTGTTTTTTAGTTTTTTTGAACTATTATTTATTTTCTACTTTTTAGTGTGGTTTATTTATAAAAGCGTGGTTTTTTAGTTTTTTTTTCAAACTATTATTTTTATTATTTCTTTGCAAATTAAAAAATGGAATGATCTTATCAAATTAGGTTATCATAATCTCCGACCTCAAAAACTCCCACATACCAATTTTGAATAGAATCAGACTATAATCACAAAACCCGGCCGCCATTTTAAATTTTTCAATTTCTACAAAAGAATCATAATATTCGACCCCAAAAACTCCCACATACCCTGCCATTCTAAAGCCGCCATCTTGAATTTTCGAATTTTCACAAAAGAATCATAATATTCGACCCCAAAAACCCCCACATACCAATTTTGAATAGAATCAGACCATAATCACAAAACTCGTCCACCATTTTGGAGCCGCTATTTCGAATTTTTCAATTTTATATATATATATATATATATATATAAATATAAATATATATTTATATATATATATATATATAATATATATATATATATATATATATATATATATATATTATATATATATATATATATATATGGCGGCTCCAATATGGCGTACGAGTTTTGTGATTATGGTCCGATTCGCTTCAAAATTGGTATCTTAGGGTTTTCGTGGTCGAGGATTATGATTCTTTTGTCAAAATTGAAAAATTCGAAATGGCGGCTCCAAAATGGTGGACGAGTTTTGTGATTATGGTCTGATTCTATTCAAAATTGGTATGTGGGGGTTTTTGGGGTCGAATATTATGATTACCTAATTTGATAAGATCATTCCATTTTTTAATTTGCAAAAAAATAATAAAAATAATAGTTTGAAAAAAAACTAAAACACCACGCTTTTATAAATAAACCACACTAAAAAGTAGAAAATAAATAATAGTTCAAAAAAACTAAAAAATAAGAAAAAAAATATAAAAAAAAAGCGCTTGGGGTGCATGGTATCAATAATTATATAGTACATTACACACCCAGGGCAGTAAAGTAAGAAATGTCTCAGATCACAGGTTATTTTTGGCCAAGGCGATACCATACACCCCACGTTTTTTTTTTATAAAATAATTTTTTTTCTTATTTTCTATTTTTTTAGTCTGGTTTTCTATGAAAGTGTGTTTTTTATTTTTTTCAAACTATTAGTTATTTCGCTATGTTGTCAGGATTTTTTTTATGATCTGCATGTAGTTTATTTCTCTGGTTAATTGAATGATTCCTTCGGTTATCTACTCTTTCCGCTTGATTTCCTAACGTCTCCTTCTAATTTTTATAGTATTAGTTTCGATTAATTTGTTGAGTGTATCTTATAAAATATCAGTTTGAATGTTTACATATTGTTGTTCGTAGAAGAAACTCCAGTCGTGAGCTTGGATGGTTTCGGATAGTTTTTCATAATTTATATTTTTAAATACATGTTTTGTTTGGTTTTCTCGTGGGCTTGTCAAGCCAAAGGGAATAAATGCAATAGAAGCTCTGTGATCCGTAATTCATGTGTCAAGAACTATACCAGCACAAGAATCCTGAATATTTAGGGTTTTAGTGGAGAATAATATATGATAAAGACAGCTACAAGAATTCTCTTGCACCCTGGTGTATTTGTTCAAGTTATACTCTGCAAGAATATATTTTATATATATATATATATATATACATATATATATATAGTTATGTTATGTTATGCCAGTTATAAGTTTTAAAAGGAAAAAACCCACAAAAAAAGAAAATTAAATTTTTTTAATTAATTTTATAATATGGATAGATGAAAATGTCAAAATACTATAACACAATCAATTTCATACACTGTCGTAATGATTATAACCCATAATTGGTAAAAAGACAACAAAAAGTCTAGGTTTACAAAATTGTCATGAATAAAAAGTGATCAACACATTTATAAATTTGAAACATACAGTATATGAAATTGTAGCTAACTAAAAGTAGCCAATGGTAGAACAGCAAACTTCTTGATGAGATTAGCCAATCAGGGAATAGATGGTCATATGGAAAATTGGAAATTGTGAGAGAATAACAACGGGGTGATGTTATAAGCAATTATTATTGAAATATGTACATAGTAATAAGAATGGAAAATAGTTGTATATATAAATTATATAAGATGAACCCAAACAGTGAAATGTGACAATTTGGTGCGCGAATTCACACATTCAAATAGAAAAAGAAGAGGAAAAATTGGTATCCAAGGGAGCAACAAACAAAGCCACAGGAGATCGAAAATAAATTTTCAAGGGAATGCCACGCATCTTTTTGGGAGGAAGAAAAAATGAAATAATTCCAACATTAGAAGAGAAAAACCAATATAACCTTTATTATATAACATATCCAAGTGTCCAAAGCTGAATTCTGCATATGTATGGTTCCTGATTTATGGTATTGGAGTTCCTGATAGAGCTTGGAGTGAGAAAGGATCCAGTTTCAGGGCATATCTTGAACACTGACATCTCCAGCAGGTATAAAAACTTTAATAGTGCACATCCGGTCCATGAACAATATCACAAATAACGTACCTCACATCTGAAGAACTTTATTTCACTTTATTTTGAACCATAAAAGAAAAATTCACTCTCAAGGAAAAAGTGAGGTTCTGTCTATCTGTCCATGATTTGATTTGATTGATTATTCGTGGATATTTGTAGATTCACATTAGTATAAGTTATTTCTCGTACGCCAGGTAAAATTAAGTCTTCCTGAATAAAGGAAATGATTGCTTTTTGATACTTTGTTGTTTGTTTTCTCACAATGATCAACAATCATAACAATGACCATTGAATGAACTGAAATTAGACAGCAGTGACTAGTGGCTCTATTGCCTGAACCGGCTATCTGAGGTAAGAGGCGTACCAACTGTTGCTTAGCCGTGGTGAGAAAAGTGATAACAATTGGCAGCACCGTGACGAGAGAACAGTGACGTTCGCTAGCAATTATTATTACAGCATACAATACATATACAGGGCGAAAATATCTATCTATATAATATCAATTTGGCTCACAAAGAATAGCAAAAACTATTAGCAATCTTCATTATATAATAACAACTATTATTATTCAATTCTCATAACATAGCAAAATGGCACCCAAAACATGGGGCGAAATAATTACAAAATAATATGTTATATTATCATAACATAACAAAATGGCGCCACAACGTAAGGGCAAGTAAGGGAAATATATTATTTCTTAATATTTATCGCAACGTAGTGGCAAAGTAAGGGCAATATATCATTTCAAGGCAGAGTAAGGACAAGTAAAGGCAATATATTATTTCTTAATATTTGTCGTAACACTGGGCGAACTTTAGCAATTGGCATTTCAAGGTGTAAGGCTAAATATTTGTGAATAAAAAATGGATTTGAGAGATGGTAAGAAAGTTGGTTTGGAAGAAGGTGCAGAAGGTAGAGATAGGGGTGATCAGGAACAAGGAGAGAGTAGTAATGTAAGAGAGAGAGAAATAAAAAGTGAAAGTACAGGAATGGAGAGTCAGCTACAGAAAATGATGGAATACATGATAAGTATGGATAAAAGAAATTTAGAAAATTCAGCAAGTATGGAAAGAATGAATGAAAATTCAGCAAGAATGGATAAAAAATGGAAAGAATGAATGAAAATTCAGCAAGGTTGGAAGAAAAAATGGAAAGAATGAATGAAAAATCAGAAGAAGAGAAATGAAAAGAAAGAAAGAATAATGATGGAATGAGAGAAAGTATGGAAAGAATGGAAGAATGAAATGAAAGAAAGTTTGAAAAATGAAATAAAAGAGTTGAAAGAAAACACAGCAAGTATGGAAATAAGATTGAGAGAAAATGTGGAAGAAAATATAAAGGATATGAAAAAAAATATAGAAAGTATAGAAAACAAAATACAAACCAAATCTCAACAAAGTAAAAAGGAATTGTAAACAAAAAACTGAAATAGGAAACAAAAGGAATTTTATGTGGCAATAACACAAGAAGTATCCAATATCAATAATCATGTAGAAAGGCAGGATGAGAAAATAAAAGATATGAAATTAGATACCAATAGTAAACAAGAAAGAGCTAAAAATGAAATAATTACTCTTGATAAAAAAATAATGAATGTAGAGAGTGAAATAACCAAAAATGTGGAAAAAAAATTATTAGAATTAAGAAGAATAAAAACAAGTAAAGAGCAAAATAATGATAAAATTCAAGGGATAGATATGCAAAAAACAAAAGATGGTACTAATTTATTAGAAAAAAGATGAATCTTTTGATCACAAAAATAATGAACTTATGCATAATATGAATGTTAATAATAAAAATTTTCAGATGAGAAAGGGAAAAATAAATAATAAAATAAAAATTATGAAAATATATGACATAATAATGGCAAAAATGAATTTTGAATAACAAAGAGGTGACAAAAATGATAAAATAATTATAATGAAAATAAATGACATGAAGGAAAAAAATTTTGGAAAAAGGAAACATAAATGAGAAAATAATAGTAATGCAAATCAATAACATTTACAGGGCGAATAGAATTTTCGAAATAAAGCAAAGAAATACAAACAATGAAATAACAATAATAATGTATAGTAAAATATCCAATATGAAAATAGAAAAGAAGTGCTGATCAAAAACGAAAAAGTTTGGATCTATAAAAAAGAAAATAGTTTAAAAAATTAACATGAAATTTCTATTGAAAATTTGTGAAATAAAATATAGGCTTCAGTTAAAAAAGCAAGATTCCATAGAAGGAGAGACAAATAATGAAAATGAAAATTTAGGGAATAATAAATTGTAGGTTAAAAAATTCGATAGGCAAGGTAAGGAATAAGAAATGGAAAAAAAGTTTTGAAAAAAATAGTTTGATAGATAGTTAGGATTTCAAAAGATTTATAAAAAAAAAAAAATAAAAAAAGTAAAGAAAAAAAAAAAAAAGGAAAAAAAAACCAAAAAAAACTGAAAAACAGAAAAGTTGATGAAATTATTGGTACAGGTTAGTTAGATGGAGTAAAGTGAAAAACAATATAGATTATAAAGAAGGGAAAAAAATGGATAATATATAATGTGAATTTTGAAGAAAAATGAAAAGAAATAACGATAAAAATATTTTGTGTATAAAATGAATGTATGTGAGAAATGAAAGTGGAAATGATAATAATAATAATACTGTAGAAGTATATTATAAGAAATATGATGATGATGATGATAAAGGAATATTGATAAATAATATGAAGGTATATTAATGAATTTTAAATGAATATAATATGTTGATTATGTGTGAATAATGAAAAAGCGAAAGAGTATGTACACAAAATAAAAGTAAATAAAATTAAATATTCAAATTAATAAAATATCCAATTCAATATGAATATAAAGAACAACTGAAGGAAGAGATAGGAAAAATAATAAAAACAGCATAATTAAAAGAGTACCAGTAATTGTGAAATCGATAATTGAAAATAATATCAGTATAAAATATAAAATGAAAGTAAGATAATAATAATATATAAAATGTCATAAATGATAATATCTTGAAAAGTTTTCTCTCTTGATCCGAAAAGAAGTCCAAGTCAAGTTTTTCTGGAACAAAAGAACGTATTGATTTGTTGAAATTATAAACAGGATGTTCATAAAATCAGATGTGGAATAACTTCATTTTAATCGTGGATTTTTCAATTCACAGAAAAATCTTTCTATCAATATTTAATTGAGAATGTTTCCCTTTTCAAAAAGAACGAAGTACTAGTAGTTGTAAATAATAGTTATCGTTGTAGAATTTGTTTTTCGGGAAATCCAGCAAAGTAGTTTTCTGAAAGTAGAAAAATAGTATTAGTCAAAGTAAAGTTAATAAATATAAATAAAGAAATTGATATTCAAAATTTTCTAACTAGTAGAAAATCATTGAATATAAATTTAGGAATGTTGTTATGTTATGTTATGCCAGTTATAAGTTTAAAAAGGAAAAAACCCACAAAAAAAGAATAATTACTAAATAGTTATTAGTTTCAAGAGATTGTTTTGACATAATTTTGGAAGTTCTATTCATTTGTAAGCTTATGTATAATATGGATAGATAAAAATATCAAAATACTATAACACAATCAATTTCATACACTGTCATAATGATTATAACCCATAATTGGTAAAAAGAATCATAATCCCCGACCACGAAAACCCTAAGATACCAATTTTTGAAGCGAATCGGACTCATAATCACAAAACTCGTACGCCATATTGGAGCCGCCATATATATATATATATTATATATATATATATATTATATATATATATATAAATTATATATATATATATATATTATATATATATATATATATATATTATATATATATATATATATATATATTTATATATATATATATATATATATATATATATATATATATATATATATATATAAATATTATATAACATTATTTAATATTCGACGAATGAAATATATGTATATAATATATTTCTACTTAAATTTCTCGACTTTATAGTAAAACTACTCTCTTTTATATATATATATATTATATATATATATATATATATTGTATATTATATATATTAAACGCTGATATATTATAAAATGTAGTCGGTTATATATTTATATATATATATATTATATATATATATATATTATATATATATATTTATATATATATATATATATATATATATATATTTATATATATATATATATATAGCAGCAAACGCAAATGTACTCTTATAACATTATATTTCCAATATTTCGACAATAAATATTGGAAATATAATGTTATAAGAGTACATTTGCGTTTACTGCTGTCCCAAAGAATTTCTCAGACTTTTTCCTAACTAGTCAGCAAAGACTACCTCTCCTTTTATATATATATATATATATATATATATATATATATTGGTCATCGTGTATACGAGTGATATGTAGGAGTACAGCTGATAAAATACGTTATCAAAACATACGTAGTCGGTGCTTCAAAACACGTTCAACGGAGTTGAGGAATTGGGAAATAGGCATATTTGAACACTACCCAAAAAACGTAACGTGAACTAGTAACTATGGAATCGGCAATATCTTCAATTAAAGACACAATTAGATCATTGCAAGAGGATACCAAAAAAGGCTTGTTAGATATGGAATTTAGTTTCAACGAAGAAATGAAAAGATTGCAGGAGAAAATCATTCAAATTCCATGAGCATGTGATAAACAAGCGGTTCGAGCAGAGTCACTAATGCAGGGTGTATTATACAGGATTCACAATCTGTAGATGAAATCAACTCCACCCCCAGAAATTCAGAGTCACAAGTTCCCTCAGATTCCCATTCAATGAAACCCATGTTACATTTGCTCAATTCAAAGATTGGAGAAACAAATTTGAAAATTACTTGATTTGTCGCGGTTTAGAAGTGTGCTCTCCAAATCAAGTTTCAGCATTATCAACAACTTTGTTCAGTACAAATATATGTGATGTAGTTTGCCTCGTACTCAAACTTGAAGATATGGATGAAAAACCACCTGATGTTCTTCTGGATAAACTAGAAGAATATTTTAGAAAGAAGGAAAATTGTCGTATTAAACGTAGTTATTTCATGACTAGAAAACAAAAATCTGATGAATCTCTTCTCCTACAGATCTGTCCTTCTATAGAGATGAAGTAAAATCATTCCAATTGACTGAACCATGCCAAAAATATCATGATAGATGTAAGCAGAACATATAATTGAATCTCTACGAGACGAGAACATTTTTTAAATCTCTACCTACGGCATCGATTTTGTTATATATAGTTGGGGCACCAATACGATCCTAACAACATATTCAGACATCTCAGACCTCAGTGGCACCCTTCAGAGACCGCTTAATCCTTAGTCGGAGCCTCCAGAGCAGATATTTTGAAATTATCATTCTTAGGCGACCATTTTTCTTTTCTATATATGGTTGGGCCCAAACATTATTTCACAACATATTTGGACATCTCAGACATCAGTAGCGTCCCCAGACAGAGCCCTCATAATGGACTTCTTTGAAATCTCTACCTACGGCAGTGATTTTTTTTTATATGGTTGGGCTCCAATACGATCCCCACAACATATTCGGACATCTCAGTCCTCAGTGTTAGTCCCTAGAGACCGTTAAACTCCCAGTTGTGGCTCTCAGAACAGATATATTGATATTCTCAACCTACAGCAGCCATATTTTTTTCCATATATGGTTCGGTCTCAAAACGACCCATATAACGTCCACATGCATCTTAGACCTCAGTGACAGCCCTCAGAGACATACACTCCCGCCGCTGCTCTGAGCTGAACTATGCTCGAAATGACATAGCCACACTACTATTATAAACAATTCACGTGTAATTTTCATTCCAAATAGAAGCCGTCACAGCAGTGATAAAACATTAATTGGTGAATTCATCGAACTGAAGCATTGAAACTTCACAGTTGCGGATCGATATTGAATTATCACATTATTTTTGTTCTACAACAATATACCGAGGATCCCATCGAATTTTCGAATCCAACCCAACTGACAAATATCGCGTCTGTAACTTATATTTCAGGAGTGGAAAGGAATTTTTGCGATTTCCATATGTAGGGATTAGAATAATGATCAGTGGTATATCTGATCTATTCAAAACTGCTATACGAATCAATAATATCCAATACAGGCAGCACCACAGACAATATAACATGAAATTCCCTAAAAAAATCAACAGCATTTGCTTCCATAAAAAGCATGTCTTTCTCGGCTGAGTAAAAACATGCAATATTTTGTGTCTGAGTTACAGGGATTTGAAGTTATTAGTTGAAATCATGCAATAATTTATGTTGAATAGGTACCGGAATTGGGCTAATAGGTTTGGTGTTATTGAAAGATGTTATTGGTCTCTTCTGTATAAACATGGTGGTAGGCCACTCTGAACTTCCTATATGCCTTCCTGAATTGCGGATATATTTTCAACAAAAAGTACCTACAAACATCTAACAGCTTTTAATTTTAAATTCCTTCCAATTAACCTTATATACCCGAGTTATCAGTTCCTTCAAACTTTACCATCCTCAAATTTATTGGCCATTCAGGAACCGATGCAATTGCATCATAGCGCGAAACTATTTTGATCCAAAAGTCACCTTCTGTATCAATACTCTGTATCTTGAAATTGTATTTTTTCAGGGCATACGTTCAAACGATCAATTCCCATTATTTTTGTCATGAAGTTACATTATTGGACATACTTTATATTATATCATGTATATACTTCTAATATAATCAATGGAAGCACACTTCTGTTTGATCCCATAGAATACTATCATTTTATCTTTCTGATCGTATCATATTCCACATTTTAAAAATAACTGAACGTTATCACCTGTCCCCAACGAATCATTGAGGGGGAATTCTCGTTAATTAAATCACTCGAAAAGAGTCCATGGAAGTAATCGCAACGAAAATGATCTACATTGTATTTTTCGTAATAACAACTCTCATCGGGGCAAAAGCTTCGAACTTTTCAGCAGACTTGCCAACCAACTATGAATACTACACATCTGGAGGTATAAATGCAGGTTTAACAGATGATCAACCCAATTTTCATCTGAATGGCAAGGAGATTTTTATTTACAGCGGTGCAATGCATTACTTCCGAGTTCCCAGATCGTATTGGAGAGACAGACTGAGGAAGATCAGAGCTGTAGGAATGAATACCGTTGAGACATATATTCCTTGGAATCTACATGAACCTAGATCGGGTATGTATTTTTGAACTAATATAAGTGATGCCACCACAATGGTAGATTCTTGTTTCTTGCCTTGTTCAAGAAAAATTTAATTCTTCTTCATGAAGGTAGAGAGGTTGGGAAATTTATATTACGAATTACGATTCATGAATCCTTATAATTACACTAAGAGACTTCTCTATGAGCTGAGTCAACCTAGAGACTCGTTCCTAGAAAAACATGCGACTATGAGAGTTGAACGCTGCAAGAAATTGCCACAACACTGCGCTACCCAGCTCCCGACAATGAAAATCATGATTATTATCACCCCTATAACGATTAATCAAACGTTGTTATTTTTCGTGCTGGACATATTTGCTGGAATTATTGAACTTCCACAATCCGAAGAAAAAAATTATAATGATTTAATCATTTGGATCTTCTTTCACATTGATTGTCAAGTGTAGCCTAATAGGCTTTTACTCTTCCAACGGGATTAAGTGGGCACACGCCTATTCACGATTGGTTTGAATTTTGGAAGACGTCAATTTAGTAAATTGACGTCTTGGCAGTTTTTTTCCAAAAAAGTGACCGAGATGTGGTTCGAATTTAAAATGAATGTTTTGATGCGAGAGAGTTACAAGCATCGAACTTGGCCTATAGAAGTAGGTAGCCCATTACTCAAGTGAGTGCCTGGTACGCTTATAACGGGTGGGAATGATTTGATCGAAATATATTCCTCTATACACTATTGACGTTTCGGAGAAAAAAAATCTAAAGCTGCAATCTGATATCAGGAGAAATCGTAAACTCAAATAGCAGACAGTGAGTGACCTGTTCTCAATATTTTCATTTTCAATTTATATACTTTGATATTCCTAATGATTGAATACCGGGTAAAAGTTCATTTTGTTCCTAGAGTATACAATATAAATGATTTTTGGGAAATTTAAAATCAGTTTATTTTTGAAAAAGGAAAATATTCTCAATTGAATATTAAAAGGAACGATTTTTCCGAGAAATAAGAATTCTACGACAATAATGAAGTTATTTTTTGTAATATCTAACAGAAAAATACTACTCCCTGCTAAAACCATGCTGAACATTTCATTCGGATAGTTGTTCTACTTTCCATTCCAGTCTCAATCAAAACTTATGAAGATGAATGAGGCAAAGATGAATGTTTTCGAAACGGAGTACTCCTGAAATCATTTATAACAGTTATGCAAGAGTGGCATCGCATTCACTAGGAAATCTATTTGCATAATGAAATTTCTTCTAGAAAATGTGTTTTCCAATTCTTCCGGTCTTCCTGGTGATCGTGGAAGTGCGAACTAGATTTTCGCCTACTGAAATATACTGCGATGCCACTCTTGCATCAATGTTACAATTGATTTCTGATGAGAACTCCTTTACGAAAAACAAAATTCTCTGCCACATTCATCTATATGAGAATTAGGACTGGAATAAAAATGAGAATTTTCACTTTCAAATTTTTCTTTTGAGTTGATGTTTCTTCAGTTGTAGTTCAATATCCAGCGTGGCCTCAGTTGTTTTCTGTTAGATATTACAAAGAATAACTGCAATATTATCGTAGATTTTTTAATTTTCAAAAAATATTTCTGTTCAATATTCAAATGAGAATATTTTCCATTTTCAACATGAATACCCTCCAAGAGGCTATCTTGAACGATAGAAGATAGTGACTGAAGTTTTATCTTTCAGTCACCAATGATTCCACATCTGATTTTATGAACATTCTGTTCATATTTTCAAACGAATCAGTTTGTTGTATTCTGCATGATTTTGTGACAACTGAATTGAAATCTGACGTATAATTCAAAAATGTAGTAATATTCAACATGTTTCATCCGAATAATGACGAAGTGTAGAAGTAATTGCAAGATAAATCCTGGTAATTTTTAAACGAATTAGTAAAATCCTAATGGAATCCTTAAACATATCGTGATTTCAATTTTATTCGTGACCCTCAAAATCTGTTTCTGATGTAGTCAATCACAAACCATACGTATTTGTAATATCAAATGATTGGGAAATAATGGGATTTGTTCCCGATAAAATGAATATTTTCAGGCAGCAAAGGACTAGGCACAGATATAAGTGGGTTCCTAGGCAACCATAGAATTTGCTAAAATTTTGGTACGTTACACCTAAGGTCCTATTAGATCAATTCTACGCGACCTCGATTGCAATGGACAATTTGCAAAAGATGTCAATTTCCAAATCATGAACTCATTATGAATGGCCAAAAAGCAAATGAGTCTTCAATAAAAGTATAAGTTTCATATAATTCATATATATTGTAAAATCCACTCTTAAAATTTATACAATTTGTCGATGTCATCACGTGATATGGTGTGACGTCAAATGGTTTTGACTGTCTAGTTTGAAGGGTGTTTTGTTTACCTTCAGTTTTCAGTCGCAGTTGGGATGGGGGAAATTTTAGGCGCAGCGTTGCCAAGTTTCCCAAATATCATAGCCGCGATTTTGATGCTTATTTGTGCATATTTTTTCCCCAATAATGAATGACTGTTGATGATTTTCGACCATAATTCATAGATTGATTTCTTAGAAGTCAATTCGGATATATCTTTCGTAGTTACGTGTTATGTTTATGAGTGAAAACATTAAATATAATAACATCATTTTTGGCATATTTTTACTGATTTATCCAAAGGTAATGGCCGAATGATGAGAAATTTTCTACCAAAATGATATCAGTTATCCATATAATACACCTGTGGTCTCAAATGAATTGGGGCACCGTCTCGAAGACAGATAAGAATAAAAACTGTAATGAATAGAAAAATCGAATTTAAACGGTTTTCTTCACATAAAGGATTCAATATAAAATTGAACCAGAGAAAGGTAGATCTCAGGTGAAAAACAACTACTTTCCTGGCAAATACCACGCAGAACGTTGAATGATATTCACCTGAAAATCCATGCATACTTCCATATAATATCAATGGACATTGAATGCAAATGTTTCTTTCTGATAAGCTCGATTATGTTTAATTTATGTCCTGTTCACCTAACAATCCTTATACCGGTTTCGAGGCTTCTTGGCCCTCATCAGTACGGAGTAGTCAACCAGCCAAAGGTCCAAGAACTCTGGCTGAAGTGAGACACAACGTAAACAAACCATCATCGATCTTGTAACACCTATGGTACGCCGGAAATGATAAACTTTAACTGGCGGTACCTAGTGACGAAAAGAAACACTCCGAAAATCTCCCACCTCGATAGGTTTCTAAATAAAAGATTCCTTCTCAGTAGGAGTGGCAAGCCCGTCTAGCATATAGTGAGAGATAAGTGCCATTTTCGGAGTGTTTCTTTCTGTCACTAGGTACCGCCAGTTAAAGTTTATCTTCGCTCTTAGTGATACAAGATCGATGATGTTTGTTTACGTTGTTCTCACTAGCCAGAGTTCTTGAACCTTGGCTGGTTGACTACTCCTACGATGAGCCAAGAAGCTGAAACCGGTATGCGGATTTTAGTGAACCGACATAATAACATAATCGAGCTTATCGAAAAAAACTTGCTCAATCCCATTGATATTATATGGAAGTATGTCATGGATTTCACGTGAATATCATTCAACGTTCTGCTGGTATTGCCAGGAAAGTAGTTGTTTTCACCTGAATCTACCTTCTCTGGTTCAATTTATATTGAATCCTTTATAAAGTTTATCTTTTCCGGCGTACCTATAGGTGTTATGCTAGACGGGCTTGCCACTCCTACTGAGAATCTTTTATTTAGAAACCTATCGAGGTGGGAGATTTTCGGAGTGTTTCTTTCTGTCACTAGGTACCGCCAGTTAAAGTTTATCTTTTCCGGCGTACCTATAGGTGTTACAAGATCGATGATGGTTTGTTTACGTTGTGTCTCACTTCAGCCAGAGTTCTTTGGACCTTTGGCTGGTTGACTACTCCGTACTGATGAGGGCCAAGAAGCCTGAAACCGGTATGCGGATTGTTAGGTGAACACGACATAAATTAAACATAATCGAGCTTATCAGAAAGAAACATTTGCATTCAATGTCCATTGATATTATATGGAAGTATGCATGGATTTTCAGGTGAATATCATTCAACGTTCTGCATGGTATTTGCCAGGAAAGTAGTTGTTTTTCACCTGAGATCTACCTTTCTCTGGTTCAATTTTATATTGAATCCTTTATGTGAAGAAAACCGTTTAAATTCGATTTTTCTATTCATTCCACTTCACATGGCACTTATCTCTCACTATATGCTAGACGGGCTTGCCACTCCTACTGAGAAGGAATCTTTTATTTAGAAACCTATCGAGGTGGGAGATTTCCGGAGTGTTTCTTTCTGTCACTAGGTACCGCCAGTTAAAGTTTATCTTTTCCGGCGTACCTATAGGTGTTACAAGATCGATGATGGTTTGTTTACGTTGTGTCTCACTTCAGCCAGAGTTCTTTGGACCTTTGGCTGGTTGACTACTCCGTACTGATGAGGGCCAAGAAGCCTGAAACCGGTATGCGGATTGTTAGGTGAACACGACATAAATTAAACATAATCGAGCTTATCAGAAAGAAACATTTGCATTCAATGTCCATTGATATTATGGAAGTATGCATGGATTTTCAGGTGAATATCATTCAACGTTCTGCGTGGTATTTGCCAGGAAAGTAGTTGTTTTTCACCTGAGATCTACCTTTTTCTGGTTCAATTTTATATTGAATCCTTTATGTGAAGAAAACCGTTTAAATTCGATTTTTCTATTCATTCCACTTCACATGGCACTTATCTCTCAAAAACTGTAATGATTGACACATTTTAATACTGGACGAACGTTCACAATTTTTTCACCAAAACGATCTGAGTAACCCATAGAATATACCCATAGTCTAATATCAATTTGGGGCACCGTCCGGAAGGCAGAAGAAAATAGAAGCTGCCATTTTTGACATATTTTATTTCGTCCAATATTAACTTCGACATATTCAGATTTAAAACCGTGGACAAAAAATTTCGGCGCCCAAATTGATTTGGGAGTATAGGTGCATTTCATTCTATTGTTTTGGAGAAAATATTTTTAACGTTCGTCCAGTAATATTAACCAAAAAATATTTTCTGCTGTCTTCCGGACGGTGCCCCAAATTGATTTGAGACTATGGGTATATTCTATGGGTTACTCAGATCGTTTAAGTGAAAAAATTGTTAACGTTCGTCCAGTATTAACCGAGATAAAAGCGAAAATACGTCAAAAATTACAATTTTATCCATTTACTATCTTCCAGACGGTGTCCCAAATTGTTTTGAGAGTATAATTGCGTTCTGTTGGTTATTTCAAATGTTTTGATGAAAACATATTTCAGTTCGTCCAATATTAACTTTGACATATTCAGATTAAAAACAGGGGACAAAAAATTTCGGCGCCCCAAATTGATTTGAGTGTATGGGTACATTCTATAGGTTATTAGGATTGTTTTGGTGGAAATATTTTTAACGTTCGTTCAGTATTAACCGAGATATAAGCGAAAATATGTCAAAAAGGACAGCTTCCATTTTCTGTTGTCTTCCGGACGGTGCCACAAATTGATTTGAGACTATGGGTTACTCAGATCGTTTTGATGAAAAAATTAATTCCTATAGTTTTTATTCTTTTCTGTCTCCGAAGGCGCTCCAATTTATTTGAGACTACAGGGTAACTGATATCATTTTAGTCGAAAATGCCTCATTGTTCGGCCATTACCTTTGGAAAAATCAGTAAACATGTGCCAAAGCTTCATGAAATATCTAAATCTGGCATTTCAAGCTTTCTTGAGTAACAGCCAAAAATAATTTCTCTATTACACTAGGCATGAAAACACTCACCTCAAAGCTTTTATTCCTTTCATTTTGGCACGTATGAAGTCCATATTACGTCCAAAAAATAAGGCCATCATAATAGAGTCAATTTTTGGTAAATTATCACCGTCAGCCTTTTGGAAATCCTGGTTCCATGGTTAACCAAACACGAGATCACAAAAAAAAACGAAAGAATGCAATACAAATCTTTCAAAAACAACCGTAAATTCAACTATTCAAAATCTGAATACAACAATGAACACACAACTTAACTGAACTGAAGGTAAACAAAACATTTACTTCAAACCTAGACAGTTTGACCATTTGACGTGACACCAATAGAAGGCGCGTTTGCTGTCACGTGATGACATCGACAAATTGTTCAAATTTTGAGAGTGGATTTTACAATATATATGAATTATATGAAACTTATTCGTTTAATAAAGACTCATTTGCTTTCTGGCTATTCATAATGAGTTCATGATTTGGAAATTGACATTTTTTGCAAATTGTCTTAAGAATTAATCTATAAATCTCTTGACATGATTTTTGGGTTACCTTCCACAGTCTGAAAATGAAAATATAATCAGGAAAATCTATACAAGTGCGAAAACATCATCCACGTATCTCCACCATATTTTTGGACCATTGTGGAATGTTCCAACGAAAGATTCTTCAAAATATCTGGAATCGGAGTGAAGAAGAATTAAACATTTTCTTGGATCATATAAACGGTCAAGAACCGACGATCAAATTCACATTAGAATCAGAACAAAACAACCAACTTCCGTTTTTAGATGTCATGATCCAAAATCATCATCCCGAATCGAAACATCTGTACACCGAAAGAAGACGCATACCAATCGATATCTACACTATTACTCAAACCATCATGCCAGTGTGAAAAAAAGCATAGTTAAATGTCTCTATAATCGAGCCCAAACGGTTTGCAATTCCAACCAGAATCTACAGGAAGAAATAAACCTCATAAAATCTGTTCTCAAGGAAAATGCATATCCAGATCAGTTTGTGGAAAAAACAATCACTGACATTGAAAACAAAAACCCATCAAACAACCAATTAACACAACCAACAGGAATACTACCCACCACCCTACACATTGCACAACCAACATAATACCTTTAGTCCCGGATTATCTGAAAAGATCAAACGAATTGGACATAGGTATGATGTAAGAACATCATTTAGAACAACAAACACACTGAGATCTATACTAACACAAACAAAACCAAAAACGCAGAAGAAAGTACCAAAATTGTGTTTACAACATACCTCGTTCTTGTGGTGATAGTTATATAGGTGAAACATCAAGACCATTGGAAGTGCGCCGAAGTGAACATCAGAGTTACATCAGAAATCGACAAGTAACTGGATCAAAAATTGCAGAACATATCCTCACATCCAATGGCGATCATACGATTGAATGGAATAGGACAAAAATCTTGATGAAAGAACCACATCAAGAGAGGAGAAAATTGAAAGAAATGGCCTGTATTCTTCTTTCCAATAACAACTGCTTTTCAACAAATTCTGTTGAAATGGATCATATGTCGTGGCTCCCAGGTGTTAGGTATAACAACCACCCACCTGATCGCCAAATGTTATGGGTTGCTCCACACTCGAGGTGTTAATTAATAAAGTACCTAACGGCCTACCAAATGGGTAGATGGTCGGTGGTTTTAATAATTACCCCAAGTATGTATTGAAAGGGAGATCTTAATCGCCCAGGGAGTTGTTAATCAAAGATATCTTCGAATAACATAGAAGAAGATCTAAGAGCGGCTTTAGTCTTCCTCTCTGCCCTGAGAGATAGTTGAGCGTGGGTTGTTCATTTATAATTCAGATTTACAGACCTTACTATTATTCGAATTCACAGGAAATAATGCACGGGAAAAAGGAAATAAAAATGAATATAATTAATCTAATCTTAAAAATACATGCACAATCGTATAACATAACCAATCAAAACAAAATATGCTATTTCGCTATTAACCAATTATAGAAGATGATAGTATGTCAAGTTTTGGTCTACAAAAGGGTAGTCACTAATATCAATATTTCTCTTCATTCTTATCCTTTTTACTTTCGACTAAGGCATAACGCATAACCCTGTATATGATAGTAACCAAAATATT
>JAFIRS010004483.1:0-85387 GCA_018342105.1 Gonioctena quinquepunctata
CGGATTTACAGATTTGCCGCCCGTAGGCTATTCAATTTTTGCCGCCCTTAGGCTATTCAATTTTTGCCGCCCCTAAATTTTGATATCTTAGTCCACAATCATATCACTTGTGCTATCCATTCAGCCAGACACTCTTACCGAATCGTCATGTCGTTTGTTCTGGCGTTACAACACAAATACGACTACGCAATTGCATGCCTTAAGCATGGACGTATAAATATATTTATACGTCCATGGCCTTAAGCGCGAAGCGCGTAGGTATGCTCTACTCTTGCCTAAAAATCTAAATCCGATGTTTTCTCACATTAAACCGTACCTAACAAATACGATGTACATGTATATTATTTAAAAAGCTACTTATCAGAAAGAAAAATGATCGCTAAGCTCATAAAAATGATTTTTTCAGTCATGATTAATAACTTTTTATATAAAAAAAAGTTATTTTAATGTCATATCGTATGGATTTTTGAATATCGTGTTCACAGTAAACACGATAACTTTCGAAAAAATCATTTTTTCAGTTCAATTTTTTTTATATGTACTCATTTGACTGGAGAGAAGCTGTTGAAAATTGCTGCTTAGTATTGTTTTATCTTATTATAATTAATTCATTCCGATTGGCATTTTCTTAAAAAGTTGGCTTTGTGAAAAAGTTAACAAATGTACTAATGTTAACATTCAATTTAAATAATTCGTGTACGACATGAGCGCTTAAGGCATGCTCATTTGGATTTTCCAAACTTTTTCTTACTACAAATAAAATAATTAACTGATGAAACTGATTTCTAATCAGCAAATTGTCTAACTTCATATTTTGTAGAGGGAATTTTTTTATTGCCAAGTCTCAGTCGTTCAAATATCAGTTATTCGATTAATTTGAACCAAAAGACTATATCTCTATAAGATATTGAACTAGTTTTTGATTTAATAAAAATTAGTCAATTTTAGTCAGTATTTTTTACGCATAAAGGAATAACTTTCTGAAATTGAATTTGACAATTTGCAAACTTGCTGCAGCAATCATGATTAGACCATCGATATTATATCAAGATTGAATTGTGTAAGGAGATCTCATAATTATAGCAGTTATCAGTGAAGAAAATATGTAAAAATAACTAAAATTTTTTTTATTTTAATTTCTCTGCAATTTTCGAAATTCGTATTTTGTGTGGGTATAATATTTTTTTTTAATTTATGAACTAAATATGCCGCCCCTTAAAATTTTCCGCCCTAGGCTCCAGCCTACTCAGCCTCCTGGTAAATCCGCCACTGAAGCTGTGGAAAACAACATTTCTGAATCTTGTCAACTAATTGTGTAAGTTATACTTATAAGCACGATAATGGTGTTTTTTTTTTAATTCCTCTAGCGTTTACTCGACTGACATTGCATTGGTATTCCAATTCCCTCGTCGAAGCGGTTGGATCCAAAATCTACATAAGCAAAACATTCATTTCTGCCTCCTCACTTACGATCATCTTCTCCATTGTTGGGTTCTTTTGGGTTCTCCACATTTTTAAAAAAGGTTCTTTGTGGGTGTCTTCTATGTGGGTATCGTTCAGCGTACTGACAAGCGGCGACAATGTTTTCAAGACATTCTCCGTAAATTAATAACATATCAACCTGTTCACTTCTTGTGAACCTATAATTTTGATTTTACATTTCTACTAAACTAATTCCCGGAATTTAACTAATTTTCGAGAGTTGAGATGAAAGATGACAGCGAAACACAATTAGTTGACAAGATTCAGAAATGTTGTTTTCCACAGCTAACTAAGTTGAAAAATTATTCGAACTACAAGGAAACTCATGATATAGTTGTAGATTTTTGAATGTATACAATTTGTTACTGCAATGAAATACAAAAATGATATGTCTTTTTTTTCCTTGATGAATGTTCTAGAGAGACAGGTAGGTGGCCCATAGGGGTTTCATTTGAAAAAAAAAAATTTTTGATCAAAATGTGATGTGACTGAATTAATTCATCAATAAATGACACAAAAAATAATTTTTCAGAAAAAATTATGTTTCTCAGTTATGTGCGACTTATTGTGAATAGCCTTGACCAAATCTCATTTATCCACGAGGTAAAATAAAAAAACAATTTTAATTTCAATCGTTTCAAAAAAATGACATTTGACATGGGGTTTGGACTTGTTTTGACCTGTTGAACTTAAATATGTACAAATATACAGGGTGTTCTATTTGAAAAAAAAAGTTGATGGCATATGCAGAAAAACCGGAAGTCCGCCATATTGGATTGTAATGTGATCGAATCCGAAATGGTTGCTTATATAAATGTACCAAATTTCAGGAAAATCCGTTCACGAATGCAGAAGTTACAGGGGTGGCCCGATATCCTGTGTCACCCGGTATATTTCAGCGTCAACTATGTAGCCGGTGTATTATTGGTATGGAGTCAGTGAGCTTTATTTTTGTATGCGTATAAAAAGTTTTTTTGCGAAAAACATATTTCCAAATTGAATACCAATGAACCTTCCCAAACCTATATGTTTTCTCCAGAATGATGGTAAAATAAAACACACAATTGAATATTTTATTTTTTATTGCAGTTTGACACTGATGTCATAATCTGCCCACTCCTCAGATCTCGACACTAGTTCTCTCTAAGGTCTCAATCTGCCTACACCTTCGGATGACAACTACACCTGAGGAGAAGGCAGATTGAGGCCACAGTAGGAAGTAACCTGCATTCCTTCGTAAGTGACTACAGCTCATTGCGAAAATCACTTCCTTTCTTTGCCATTATCAATAACTCCCTCCAAAATGTTGAAAAACGTCGAAATTCTCAAAACTCCAGTCGCGGTTCAACCTCAGAGAGGCCGTTTCTTTCTATCCTTTTCTTGAATGCAACATACCTAGCTCATTTATTCACATCGTACCTTGGATCATGTTTAGAAGTGACATTGTCGGGAATTTCCGTTTTCATTCGTAATTAGAGTAGAATTCTCATTGATCACTCCTCACTTGTTGGCCGCTACTTAACAAACTTTTCATAAGTAAGCATCAAACATCATAGGCGTCGTCGCGTAGGCGCTTCACAAATGGCATAGGGAAACTTATTTCAATAAATAAAAAATATGGATTTGATTTAAATCAATTTGTTTTTTAAGAAAACAGTGGAACACAAGCAGCAGTACTACAAGTAATTAATTTTGTACGAGACAGACTTGACAAAGGAAATTATGTAATAGCAATTTTTATGGACCTTAAGAAAGCTTTTGATACAGTTGATCATATAATTCTTTTGAAATCTCTCGATTTAATGGGAATTAGAGGAATGGCAAATAATCTAATGAAATCTTACCTTGAGAATAGAACCATTAGAAAGTTAACAATTTTGAATCCAAAAAATTATATATAAATAAAGGTGTTCCTCAAGGATCTGTGTTAGGTCCAATTTTATATTTATTATATATTCAAAATATTTCTAAAATGAATTTAACTGGTGAATACACCATATGTGCAGACGATACAGTTCTTTTATATGCAAATAAAAACCCTACAATTCTAGAATATACAATAAACGAAGACCTAAAGAAAATAGAAAAATGGCTATATTCTAACCTCCTTTCTGTAAATTCCAATAAAACTCAGTATATGATTCTCCACCAACGAAATAAACAAACTATTAATCTAGATATCCGTATAAAAAATAATTGCTTGAAACAAACGTCCCAAATCAAATACCTTGGTATTTGGATTGATGAGAAACTGAAATGGGACAAGCATATTGATATTCTCGAACAAAAAATATCTCCCTTTAATGGTGCATTGAGAAGATGTCCCAAACTTAATACATATGTAGCAAATTTAATTCTTCATTCTCATATCCTCAGTCGAATAAACTATTTAATAAATATTTGGGGATTGATTTGTTGAAAATATGAACAGGATGTTCATAAAATCAGATGTGGAATCATCTGCGACTGAAAGATAAACTTTAGTCACTATCTTCCATCGTCAAGATAACCTCTTGTGGGGTATTCATGTTGAAAAGGGAAACATTCTCAATCGAATATTGATAGAAATATTTTTCTGTGAATTGAAAAATCCACGATTAAAATGAAGTTGTTTTTTGTGAATGTCTAACAGAAAACAACTACTTCCCGGCTAAAGCCACGCTGGACATCGAACTAGATCTGATAGATATTCTGAAAAGGCCCTAACTCAAAAGAAAAAATCTGAAATTGAAAATTGGCATTTTCATTCAGATAGTTATTTGATTTTCTATTCCAATCTTAATTAAAAACTCATAAAGATGAATGAGGCAAAGAAGAATGTTTTCCAAAAGAGAGTACTCACCAGAAATCATTCGTAACATTGACGCAGGAGAGACATCGCATTCACTAGGTCTTCAATATATTTTTGTCGACGAAAATGGGAAACACATTTTTAAGAGTTCTTAATTAAGACTGGAATAGAAAATCAAATAACTATCTGAATGAAAATGCCAATTTTCAATTTCAGATTTTTTCTTTTGAGTTAGGGCCTTTTCAGAATATATATCAGATGTAGTTCAATGTCCAGCGTGGCTTTAGCCAGGGTAGTAGTTGTTTTCTGTTAGACATTCACAAAAAATAACTTCATTTTAATCGTGGATTTTTCAATTCACAGAAAAATCTTTCTATCAATATTCAATTGAGAATATTTCCCTTTTCAACTATTTGGGGATCTTGTTCAAAAAATAATTTCAACAAAATGTCTGTATTATATAAGAAATCATTAAAAGTCCTGTATCGTCTTCCATATGATATACCAACAAATCAACTGTTTGATGAAACGAATACATTTTCTTTAGAGGAACACTATACAATCAACACTCTGAAAATTGCTTATGATATTATTAATAAGAGGCTGAAATCTAATTTCATATTAACAAGAAACTCCGAAACTCATACTCACCACTGGTTCCATCTTGAAGCTATTAATTCTACAATAGGTCAGAAAAAATTTACATATGAGGCAATCTCAAAATTCAATAATCTACCCGATGATCTAAAAAAATGTAACAATATATTTCAATTCAAAATTAAAGTGAAAACATACATTCTATCACAAAGAAATAACTGATTCCATTCATTTTACAACCTCCATTTCTTCTTTTTATTATTATCCTATGTTCATTAATTTCAAATGTATTATAATTTTTTTTTCATTATTCAATTCTATTAATAATGTCTGAATATTTGTTATTACGTTAATATGTTATTATTTTCCAATAAATTTAATTCTATTACAAATTATTCTAAAACCATGTATAATCTTATACCAGTTAATAACTGTCTGGTTATACATAATATTCTATTTTTTTTTAATTTATATGTTCCATTTCAGTTGTATACACAATTATTGTAGATTCAAATATGAAAATAAATAAATGTTTAATTTAATTTGTCTATGAATAAGGGCTTGATTATAAATCGTATCTTCTGATTTCCTCAAGAATACAATTTTCTGAGAAAATATTATTGAATGTGAAAAGTTAAATAATATCCATTTAATAAAAAGAAAACTGGATCATGTTTGGATTTTCCATTCCTACTTGTTTATCCTGAGTTATCGTGGTATGTCTTGAAATTGTTTCCACTGAATGCACAAATTTTGATCCCAATTTCGAGACGAAAATATTATCGTTGTTGGATTGAAATTATTTGCTTTGAAGAAATTTTGCAATTATGTTTATCAACAACTTATTGTCTTATCGTAGAAAGTATGTCATGATGAAAACAACGTTAACTTTTCGTAAACAAATTCAAATCAGAAGCCATTAGCGTAGATTCAATCTGCTGTTTCTTCCGCCTATTCCGATCAGAATGCGAATGAACAATATGATTTGGCCATTTTATGAACAAATTTTTTAATTAAAAATGCAATTTTTTTTTAATGAATATTTTTTATAAAAAACTAAATCATTATTTATTCATATTTTTTAACTAAAATAATGCAATGATTTCATCATTGAATATTTTCACTATCCTCTAGAAATAACTTCCATGGTCTTGAAATATCATATTATTTATATATTATGTAATTTGACAGTTTGCACTTTTGATGGATGGATTGAGAGTGATACTAATTTCAAAAATCAATATGTTGCATTATTGTTATGGCAAGCACTGATGATATATTTTTGTTCCCAGCATATTCATTACAAATTATATTTTTCAATAGTTATTTATACAGTGTCCGCTAAAAACTTGGAACCATATGGGTATTTTTTTATTAGTAGTTTCTCAGAAAATTCCATTCGTCATAAAAGTTGGTGCATTCAATTTGACCAAGTACGCGCATAGCTGTTATTATCAGTGGCGTGCGGTTAAGCGGGAATCGGCCGATATTCCAAATTCACTATGGAGTAAAGTGATATTACTATAAAAAATATCGGAGAAATTCACGACAAAAAGTTGTTTGCAATTAAAAGATATTTCCAGATATACAGTTTAGTCCACTAATTACTAATTTCAATAATTGCTTAATGAGTTGGCCTCATGGAGAAATCAACTTATTAAGCAGTTATTGAAATTGGTAATTGGTGGACTAAACTGGGTGACTGCCAATATCTTTCAAATACAAACAACTTCTTTCAATAAATTTTTCGATATTTTCCATAGTAATGTCATTTACTCCATAGTGAATTTTGAATGCCCCAACTTTTATAAAGAATGAAATTTTCTGAGAAACTTTCAATAAAAAAATTTCCCATACGGTTCCAAGTTTTTGGCGGAACTGTATAACCTTATGAAATATCCATATTTATGTACCAACGCGAATTGAATAGAAATATTGATCAAAATAGTCTGTTACTTACTTTTTATCTTCGTATTACCTATATTATTAAGCTCAAATATATATTTCTCCAACTCTAACACTCTAATATTTGTTACTTAGGCGTACATTCAAATAACCTGGGGGTTCAATATATATAATTAAAGATTATAAAAATATTTCCGCACGCCACTGTTTCCAGGGTACACAAGGCGACAAAGAAACACGAAATCACTATAATTATGGGAGACTGGAATGCAAAAGTAGGCAGAGGAACAGCAGAAGATGTCACCGGACAATACGGCCTAGGAGTACGTAACGACAGAGGGAAACGACTTATACAGTTCTGCCAGGAAAAAGAATTCGTAATTACAAATACCTGGTACAGCCTCCCATACAGGAGATTGTACACTTGGACATCCCCCAACACAAGCAGAACAATATTGTGAGAAATCAAATCGACTACATCCTGATTAACCGACGATTCCGTAATAATAATAAGTCAACGAAAACATATCCTGGAGCAGACGTACACTCTGATCATAACTTGCTCTGCTCAGTATTGAACGTAAAACTTAAAAAGATGAAACAACAAACGAAGACCACACGAATACAACAACATGTACTAAAGGACCCCGAAACCATCAAAGAACTAACCCAGGAAATAAATGGTAATATACATACAACTATATCATATCCCCTTGAAAACAAGTGTGTCAAAGGAAATTGGCGAGATATCAAAGCTTCGTTGAGAAGTGGAAGAGTTCAACAGTTAGTAAAGCCAAAGGGAAAAGAAGGAAAAAAAGGAATGGATGACACAGGACATATGGAGGAGAGACGAAAACACAAAACAATAATCATAATGAATACAAGAGAATACATCTTATAATTCGCAAAAAAATTAAAAAAGCAAAGGAAATGTGGCTTCGGAAATCCTGCGGAGAAATCGAACATCTTCAGACCATACATGGTGACTTTAACTTACATGAAAAGCTAAGAGAACATTCTGGCATATATAAAAGAAAAAACACAACAGTGTTGCATAACGCTGGTGGAAAGGCGGTGTTAACAAAGGAAGATCAGTGTAATGAATGGCAACAGTATACCCAACAACTGTTCGAGGACGAGACCCTCGAAACGATAGAAAATCTACTGACTGATTATATGGCAGAGCACGGTCCAAGCATTCTCAAATCCGAAGTTCAAAAAGCAATACACCAATAAAAAGCAAGGAAAACTCCAGGACCCGATGAAATTCCTATAGAGCTGGTAAAACTATGTGATGACGAAAGCATATCTGTTCTGACGGCATTCTTCAACCAGGTCTACCAAATTGGGAAACTCCCCAGCGACTGGCAGAAATGGACCTTCATCGCCTTACCCAAAAACAACAAAGCTAATAGGTGCAACGACTTCCGATTAATTAGCCTGATGAGTCACACTTCGATTTTTTTTAAAAGATACTCCTCAATAGAATATACGCCAAATGTGAACACAGCATTGGCAAAGAACAATTTGCATTTCGTAGCGTACTAGGCACACGCGAAGCCCTTTTCTGCATGAGGACACTACTACAGAAAAGTTGTGAGTTTCGAAAAAATATCTATATATGTTTTATTGACTTCGAAAAAGCGTTTGACCGAGTCAAACACACAAAACTTTTCCAATGTCTAAAATCATATAACGTAGACTATCATGATATGCGCCTTTTGTTAAACCTGTATCATAGTCAAACAGTAGTGGTCAGGCTAGAAGACAGCGTTACAGATGAAATACCAATAAAAAGCGGAGTAAGACAGGGATGTGTTCTATCTCCCCTGTTGTTCAACCTTTATTCAGAGAACATATTTCGAGAGGCTTTACATGGCAGGACAGAGGGACTAAAGATAGGTGCCGAAATTATAAACAACGTGAGGTATGCAGATGACACTGCCATCATTGCAGAAAACATGGAGGACTTGTAAATGCTGCTGGATAGAGTGCATGAGGCTGGTCGAAAATGGGATATTAATGTAAACATCAGGAAAAAGAAATGTATGACTGTAGGTAGAATAAACATAGAACCAATTCCGATTACGATCAACGGACACAACATTGAACTGGTATCACATTTCAAATATCTAGGTAGCTGGCTGAACAATGACATAACGTGCGACGAAGAGGTAAGAGTAAGGATTGAAATGGCACGTAGGGCTTTCAGCAAATGGAAACCAACTCTCACTGATAGAAACCTCACAGTTCAGACACGGTTAAGAACACTCCGCTGTTACGTATGGAGCATCCTTCTGTACGGATGTGAGACATGGACGCTTAAAGCTGACATGAATAAAATAGACGCGTTTGAGATGTGGTGCTATCGGAGAATCCTCAAGATCCCTTGGACTGCACATACCAGTAATGAAGAGGTACTCAGACAGCTGAATTAGGATCGAGAACTCCTGAACACCATAAAAACAAGAAAGGTCAGTTATTTCGGACATATAATGCGAGGTACCAAATATCACATCCCTCGCCTGATTATTCAAGGAAAGGTTGAGGGCAGAAGATGGATAGGTCGCAAAAAGCTATCGTGGCTACGAAATATTAGAAACTGGATCGGACTGGGAGTAGAACAACTATTCGGAGTAGCGACAGATAGAGACCAATTCAACCAAATTGTCATGGAGATGGCCCACGCTTGAAGACAAGCACGGCACCGAAAGAAGAAGATCATAACAATAACCGGACTCTTCTAACCTACAAACTCTTCCAAAGGATAGCTTTATGTTGCTATCACAACATGTGCTGTTAATATAGCAAGGCATCTCTATATATTTTATTGATCTGAGGGTTCAACCCGAACTTTTCAGATTTGAAATAATCATGACCGCGAAAACCTATCCGAGGGTACCGCATAAATTTCCTTCCAACGGTCTTTCTCTTATATTGTCTGTAAAGTTATGAATTCGGTACCCTCTGACCTCAGGAATCTATCTTCCTATAAGTACTATGGAAGGGAAAATTATAGTATTACTACTTGATAACAAAATACATGTGAAGTTCAAAATATGTTAAAGTTATTTGTTTGTGAAAAATGATTTGATATGCTTGGTGTGTCTGTCAATTGTTGTACACATCTTGTTTTTATTTTAATTTTTTTTGTCTTAATTTTTATCTTTCAATTTTTTTTTATTTTATTTAATTTATTTTGCACATATTATTATTTTTATTCTTTTCGTATGTATATTTTTAGAAATATTGCTTTATTTTTCCAGTTGTGACATGGCTTAATATTATTATTATTGTGTTGTTTTTATGAAGTGTAAATAAACGGACAATAATTGGTTTAGTATTTTTATTGTCACGATTCCAGATTCGTAACGATATTTATGGATACATTAGAAAGATTATCAATGTTTTTGAGATGACATGATTTTAAATTAGGTTTACAGAAAATACAACTGAAATTCATTGACTCCGTTGAATATCAACCTAAGAAGATAGCCGATATTTCTATTTATTTTGCTCTTACTTGATATTTTGATAAGTTGTGTTTTCTGTGAACTGACAAAGAGGCATCCATAGGCAGAATTTTGAAATATACCTAGAAGTAAAAATAACCGTTTTGCAAAAGCATCATAATGTTAGTGTTCCGAAATATTGAAAAACTCACATCCCCATTTCATAATACTTGTTCCAGGTTCTTGATTTGGGAAATAACTTTTACTTTGGAGTCTATTGCTGCCCTCATCGAAAGTCAGTTCTTCGAAAATAAGATGCTCATGCTTAATGAACTGAACAAAAAAGTTAAGATCAACGATATGCAAGCCTTTTTCGAAGTAGACGAAAGCGAAATGAATGGAATGATCAATACCAAAAACGAAGCTGGTTGCATGAATTTGAGAAAGGTAAAATATTAGTATATTCTCAATGAAAGCTAGTGATTACACGATCTAGAACCATTGTGTTCTTATTCCTTTATATGAAAGGAAAATATTCACCAGAAAGTATACACGGTTTGTTATAAATATATCAGAAGATATGACTTGGGTATGCTTTAGCTGAATCAACTCGATAGGAATGTTTAGTCAACTTCAGGATCCTGATACAGAAAACATTACATTTTCGGAAGTATCACAAGATAAATACAAATGCTCATTATGTTGATTCAAAGTCAAAGGGCGATTGAATTGGAAATCCTTAAAAAGTTTTTCGAGGTGTCAAATTCGAACCTGATTGCTCTTACTCGTAGGGGGCGCCACCTACACGTCTTTTTATTTTTTGAGGATTTATAACTTTTTTGAGCGTACTTCTAGCACATTTTTCAGTAGAAAAATCAATTCCTCTATCATATCTTCGTAAAAAAGCTACCCTTGTTACAAGTCGCTATAAGCAACCGTTATCTAGACTTGAAAATTTCGAGTCGATTATTTGATAATCGATGCGTGTTATTACCATTATTTTGCATTTTTCACAAGAATACTTAGGAAATGAATTATACGTATAAGTAAGTAGTTTTGTTTTTTTGTAGGAGGCGCCACCTATTCCATTTATTTTTACTCGTTTGAAATAGTTATTTTTGTATCAAGGGTGCAAAATCTGTATTTGTTTTAATAAAATTTGCAAGAAATATCAACATTTTATTTCAAGAAATTTTAAATATGTAGAATAAAATAAAGGAAACTGAAAAATTATTGTTCTGTCTCTTATTGACGTTTATTATTCGGTTTCTTAGATATTTCTCGTTCGCTTCTGGAGTTTTATAAAGTAGTGACTTCAAATGTCCCCAAAAATAAAAATCGCGGGTTTAGATCTGGGGACCTTGGTGCCTACGCCTGGTTAGGTTCTTCTACACCCCTACCGATCCATCGATTTGGATAGACAGTGTTAAGGAATTCCATGGCTACAACACTAAAATGGGCCGGAGCCCCATCATGCATAAACCAAATGCGGATACGAATTTCTAATGGTACATTCTGAAGTAGTACCAGCAATTCATTTTCTAAAAAGTCTCTCTGTAAGTTGCACCATTCAGTCGGAACGGAAGAAAGAAAGGACCTATCAAGTAATTATCAATTATTGCCGCCCACACATTTACAGAAAATTGATACTGGTTGTTATGAAAGTTTGTGATAGCATTTCGGGAGAAGTTTGCCTCGTCCGTGAAGAGTACATATTTAAAAAATTGAGAATTTTCAGCCAATTTTCTCAAAAACCACTGACACATAGTAATGCGTTGGGGAAAGTTTCGTGGCAAAAGAGCTTGTACCCTTTGAATATGGTATGGATAAAATTGTTGATCGTGGATAATTCTCCAAACTGTGAACTGAGTAGAATTGAGAGCTTCAGCAATTATTCTTATAGTTGTTTCTGGATTCTCCTCGGGAGCGTTTAAAACAGCTTCTTCCAATTCTTTGGTTCGGACTGCTCGTGGTCTTCCAATAATATCAGCTGCCCTCTTAAAGCTACCTGTTTCTGCCAAACGACGGTGGAGACTGGTAAATGTTGGAGCTGAAGGCAGTACTCGATTAGAAAATCGATCCTGGTAAATACGTCTTGCTTCGCGCGCATTGCCATCCGCAAGTGCATAAACGAAATGCATATCGGCTAAATGAGCATTATTGTTTGAATATTCAATTTTTCCAAAATTAGTGTTTTAAAACTTACAGAAACTTCAACGAAACGTTTAACTGTCACATAATATGTAATTACCAAAACTACTCACTTTAAACGTCAAATTCATTTCCTAGGCTTTCTTGTGAAAAATGCAAAATAATGGTAAAACTTCAACACGCATCGATTATCAAATATCGACTGAAATTTTCAAGTCCAAATACCTAGAAAGCGGTTGCTTATAGCGACTTGTAATAAAGTTAGCTATTTTACGTATATGTGATAGAGGAATTGATTTTTTCACTGAAAAATGTGCTAGAAGTAAGCTCAATAATGTTATGGATCTTCAAAAAAGAAAAAGACGTGTTGGTGGCTTCCCCTACGAGTAGGAGCAATAATAACCATCAGGTTCGAATTTGACACCTCAAAAAACCTCTCAATACCAATTTTTGTTTAATTAAGGTCAGTATTTCGAAAGTTATTTAAAAAAAACGAAAATAAAAATAAAACTCTAACACCCTGTATCTTGGAAACGAAGCGTTTTCGTACATATATTTAATTGGACAATTCATATTAGAATATTGTGAGAAATCACCTCCTGAAGTTTGTCAAAGTACTTTTGATTCACCCTGTATATGATGTTAAAATTCATTGGTGAAAATAATTTGAAATATCACTGAAATTTTCAAGAAATTTGAGATTTTGAAATAAGGAATAATTCTATTGTTTAACTTGACCTATATTCACCATTTTCAGTTTCATAGTAGTCACAGCCTCCAGTCAATATTATGAGCCAATAACATCAAATCTGAAATGAAACAAGCTCGGGTATCATTGGGAAGAGAGAGAGAGAGAGTTTTATTAGGTTCCATACCTCAAATCAACCTGAAGGGATATTACTATGTGTTTTAGGGACTGGAAATGTTTTTCGAAAATGAAAAAGCAGGGATTGTTACCTCTCGCAATATGTCCGTTGCAGTCTGGAAACAGGATGATTTTTATTATTATTTTGACAGCCATAATAGAGATGGAATGGGAATGAGTTCAGGTAATATCGTTCTCTGAAATACTTTCAACCATCGGGTAGCAACCTATGAATTTCATTTTTGATTTGGCTATACCACTTTTCAATCGACATCCTCAGAAATAATACAGTGTGTCCATTAATATTCATGATAGATGTTAAAAAATATTTATTGCTCTAATCTCCGTTGAAAATATTGCTTGCTGTAAGATCCTGAAATATTTTCATTTGATTGATCTTTTGTGTTATTCAGCAGACTATTCGCAGGGACGGGCCTATGGGGGGGGGCATGTTCGACAAGTTGGCAAATTGGAAATTTTACAAACTGAATCATTTCATAGGGAAAAGTAAAGTTTTTTCTTATTTCAAACTAGGAATTTTCAATTGAAGCTGAAAAACTTCAAAATCATAAAATTCCGACTTTGTGGTCGGAATTTCCAAGTTTTTAGCCCGAGAATGGAATTTTCAGTTCAAACTCAAGATTCCGAGTTTGTAGTCCAAATTTCCAAGTTTCAACTGTCATGTCATGTCGGAAAACTAGGAATTTCCATTTGCAAACTCGAACTTTCGACTGATGAGTAGATAATTTGGAGTTTGATATCGATAAAATAGAATTTCGAATTTTGAGTTGGAAATTTCAAGATTCAATTTGAAATATTAAATTCCCAGTTCTAAGTTTTTAGTGGAAAGGACTAGGCACATATACAGTGCTTCTCAAAAGTTCCCTCCCCCCTCTTATTTTTGGAACGATTATACATAAAGAAGTGAAATTTGGAAACTGAATATTAAAAGTTGTAAACTTCCCTACTAGTGATGACGAAATCGTCAAAGATGACGTCACAAGGCCATTGTGATCAATAATTTTAAAAGGAACCCTACGGCAAGCGACACCTTTTTTAAAAGGTATCGAAAAAACCTATTCAATGATACTAATTTTGTTTGTGTTTATGGCAGTTTTGGCAACTCGCTTTTGAAAAACGCAAAGCTGTGATGAATTAAATCAGTTAATACTAAAATTCCAAATTCAAGCTCCGCCTCTGGATAGTTGTCAAATAAGCTGACGTTTTTGTTAGTCTCCCTAATTCGACGTTTTTGTAATTGTCCAAGTTTTTGTACATTTAATAATTTGTGTATTGTTGATCGAACATTTAACTGTTTTAGCAGCTTTTGGTACTCTTAATATTTTTGTACATTCCAATAATTTGTTAAACTGTTGTGAGCCGAAAGTTTAAGTGCTTCAAGAAGCAAAATGGTACGTGCTTTAGGTGATAAAGTAGCAGCGATCCTAATTCCTGGTGAAACTGGACAAAATATTCATGCAGCAGAACGCATTTTTAATGAGAGGTTTCCCGATTGCCCCGTTTCGAGGACTTATTCAAGGGAGCTTCTTCGTAAGTTTGGAACAACGGGTAGTATTGATGATGCGAAACGATCTGGCAGACCACAAATTTCTGATGAGAAAAAAATTTGATATACTGGCAGAAGTAATAGTTAATCCTACTTCTTCAACAACTCACGTTGCATCTACCTGTGAAATCAGTCGAAGTACAGTACACAGGGTGTTGAAAAAAAACAAATTTCATCCATACAAATTAAAAATGGTTCATCAACTCTCAGACGACGACCCAGACCAAAGACTAGAATTTTGTGAAAATATGGAAACTAAAATTAACCAACAGCCAGACTATGTCAAAACAATTTGTTTTAGTGACGAAAGTACTTTCTATCTAAATGGAAATGTGAATACACAGAATGTGAGGTATTGGAGTGACGCAAATCCTCACCTGTTTCGTGAAACACATACCAAATTTCCCCAGAAGGTGAATGTTTGGGCAGGTATCCTGGGAAACCACATCATTGGACCTCTTTCTTTAAATACTAATTCAACTGGTGAGGTTTATCTGGAGCTGTTGCAAAACGCAAGAGAACCGTTAATCCTTGAAATTTTGGAAGATAATCCAGATGAATTCGGCAATTTGGAAATAACATTCCAACAGGATGGTGCTCCTCCACACTATTACGGTGCAGTAAGACGGTATTTGGATGAGGAGTATCGTGGTAGATGGATTGGACGACGAGGTTCAACGGAATGGCCAGCTCGATCACCGGACCTCACACCTTTGGATTTTTTTCTGTTGGGGTACCTCAAATCGCAGGTTTACGCCACTGAACCTGACAATATTGACGTTTTAAAACAACCTATTGTTGCAGAATGTGAGGCTGTTTCCTCAGACACATTTGCAAAAGTACGAGAAGAGTTTAAAGATAGGATATTCCACTGTCAGGAAGTAAATGGACGCCACTTCGAGCAATTTCTTCAAGTAGATACTGATCCTTAAATCTGTAATTAATATCATACTGAATGGAATTTAATTTTAATGTTTACTAATGAGCCATTAAAACTGCCATAAACACAAACAAAATTAGTATCATTGAATAGGTTTTTTCGATACCTTTTAAAAGAGGTGTCGCTTGCCGTAGGGTTTCATTTAAAATTATTGGTCACAATGGCCTTGTGACGTCATCTTTGATGATTTCTCATCTTTCATCACTAGTAGGGAAGTTTACAACCTTTAATATTCAGTTTCCAAATTTCACTTGTTTATGTATAATCGTTCCAAAAATAAGAGGGGGGGAGGGGACTCCTGAGAAGCACTGTATAAGGGAGTTTCTAGGCATCGATAGCATTTGCTGAAATGTTAGTTACACTTGTAATGCGAATATCAAGATCATAATGCAAAATTGACCAAGGGATGCCTCCGTGCCACTATATTAGAAAATTAAATCCTCCCTCATTTAGGGGTAGTTTGTACTTGTGATTTTTCCAATAATTCTGCTGACCGGGGATTTCGAGCTGAAACGCTGAAATATAGATTGCACAAAACATATTTTTTTGTCTGCATAATTTTTCTCCGTCCCCTCATGAGGGTGGTTTGAACTTGCGATTTTTCGTGAAACTTTGTTGACCGAGGGTTTCCGGTGAAGATATTTAATTCAAACGGTAGAAAATGATTCAAATAACATATTTTTTGCCCGATCACAGAATAAATATATAAACCCCTTAATGGGGGTAGTTTATACTTGCAATTTTTTGAGAAACTTTGCTGAATATGTTTTATTGAAACTCCAGAAGATATTTCAATAAAACACCACCAAAGAAAAAATTCGCATTAGTCCCCTCATAAATGTGACTATGGTCGTCAAAATTGACCGGTCTGTTTAAGTTGCATTTCATTAATTTATTTTTTGAAAATTGCTTTTCATTTATTTATTTTTAGAAAACTTATAAGATTGATATTGAATTGTGATTGAAATTCTGATATGTATTTTATTTGCTATGCGGATTCTGCCAAAATTATTCAATTGGGTGTATATATTGGAATTCTATTTTCATTTTATTTTTTAAGTGTAATATTAATGAGAGAATTGTTCATTATATGGTATATTTTCTAATATTTGTTTGCTTGGTCAGCAGTTTTTCTAAAAAACTTAAGTATAAACTACCCTTACAAGGTAGCTGATGTGAATATTCCCTATAGTGGCACGAATAATATATCTTGTGCCATCATATTCCAGCTTTCAATAAAATAAATTCTTTGGATACCCCCGATCAGAAAAGTTCTTTCAAAAATCTCAATTATAAACTAACCCCGTGAGGGAACTGATTGGATTTTTTTCAAATGGTGGCACAAGTAATATGTTTTTTGATTTTCTACCGTTCCAATGAAATATATTCACCAGAAACCCCCGGTCAACGAAGTTTCTCGAAAAATCGCACGTATAAACTACCCTTATGAGGAGACTGATTAAATTTTTTTCATGGTGACACAAAAAATAAGTTTTTTGCAATCTACATTTCAGCATTTCAATGGAATATCTTAGCTGGAAATCCCCGGTCATCAGAGTTATTAGAAAAATCACAAGTATAAACTTCCCCCAAATGGGGGAGGATTGAATTTTCCAATATGGTGCACGGAGGCATCCCTACATAGATGTCAATTTTGCATTATGATCTTGATAATCACATTACAAGTTATTATATTGAAATCGCTTATTACGTGACAAGAAATAGAAAGTTTCGATTAACACCCTGTATCGTGGTCGCGTAGAATTGATCTAATATACCTTAGGTGTAACATACTAAAATTTCAGCAAATTCTATCGATGTCTAGAAACCCCCTTATATCTGTGCCTAGTCCTTCACAGATTTTAAGTCTGAAAATGAAATATGAAAATGAGTTGGCAAAATTCACTTAGTGCCCCCCCTCGCAAAATTTCCTTTCGGTTCGTCCCTTACTATTCGGCGACACTTCAATTTACGTTCGTCAGTTTTTTCTATATATGATGAAAGCAAATGAATCTGTATCAAATCACAAACTCTATATATCGGGTTGATAGCCAAATCATCAGAATCCTTGTCAGCAATGAATTATATGACTATATATTCTGAAATTAATCGATTTCCGTATAATAACGAGGTAAAACTGCAGCCCGCGGATAACAATGGAGTTCAAATTGAATTCACACAAATGCTTCAAAATACACTAAAAACTATGAACCAGTTGAAATGTTTCCTCAGAAAGTATGAGTTTAAGAAATATGGCCTCCGAAGGTTCAAAAAAGGCAATTTGCAAACATGTGTCACCTACTTGGTATATAGTTAACATTTTTCGTTTTTCCACCAGCACACTGTAGACAATACTTTTGTTATACATATTGACGCAATATAATAAATTACTAAAAAAATACATAATTCTACTCGTTTTAATTCCTTTCAATGTTCCATGCATTTAAGTTTGTCCATATATTGACTCTCGTCCTCTTATTCTATTGTTACTGACAGTATTGCCAAGTTAATCAAATCCCGAATATACCGTATAATTTAGGTTCGTATACTAAGAGCAGGTTGTTAGGTTGAATGTTAGATAGTGGTTGGATTGCGAGCAACTTCATTACTATATACTATATATTGACAGTAAACACACGAAACGTTTTCTTCATAGATAGATAGATTTATTGGACAACTTTACATTCACATGTTTTCTGCAAGTCATGCGTACCATAAAAATACAAATAATAATAAAATAAAAAATGACAAACAAAAATATTAAAAATACAATTAAAAAGAATAAAACTATATAACATCGTTTACAACAAAACAGTTTGATAATGGAAAACATTCTATGTATAAAATTAGTAACAAGTATATTTTTAAATAACACAATATACATACTATTGTAGCAACCTTGGGAAAGTGACAAGAATTACAATAATGAGAAATCTGAGTTAAGATATTCCTTAGTGTTATAAAAACAGTTTTTCAACAATAATCATTTCAAGTTTAAACGATGTGTGGTTGAGTGATTTGATAACTTCAGGTATATCATTGTAAACATTTATATTCGGGGAGTTTTTCTGAGACTTTGACAATCTGTAACGAGGTTGAATGAGCAGCTCAGCATTTCTCAACTACGTATAAATCCTCATATAAACTTTCAAAAAGTTTATGTGCCAGGGATAACGTACGTATAAGTTACATACTTTTCTCATAGATCCTTATAAATTCTAATAATTCGTCTTTATTTTTTCATGAGATTTCATGTGGTATTTTTGGAAGGGTAACCTAACAAGCAGCGGAGTTTTGGTAGGTATTTTTTATGACTAATTGAAGGCCTATTGTGAATATTTCAAAGGATATATCTTTTTATTCTTTGATCGATTATCAAGTGTTAGAGGTAGTGCAGCAAGTTGTAATATATTTCCTTTAGCCATTTGAATATTTCAATAGAATCTCTTGGGCCATCCTATGTTTGATCAATTATTTCGAAAATTTACATTATTCACATTGCCGCGTAATTTCGGTGTTGATATTTTTTCGCATTTGAATTAATAAAATACTGAAAATGGTCGAATATAACGAGCGATGGGGGTAAAAAAATATCCCTATGTCATCATTCTAGGAATGCAATTATTATGAAGAAACGATGCCCTAATTTCGAGGTATTCGAAAAGTTGTTAAATTCGAACGTTACGGTGAACAATGTCATTCCTTCACATCAATCAGGATTCAAAGAAGGGTGTAGCTGTGGATCAGCTCTTTCAACTGTTACTGATGACATACTATTGGTAAAAACCATAAATTTATTAACAACAAATATTGATAACTGGCCTTAAAAGCAATGCAATGGAAGTGAAGTCAGGTTATATATGTCTTTCCCTTCTCATATTGGCAGCGCGTAGTCAGAGCAACCGAACATCAACCAATACATGTCACGCCTTCATTTTCACGCATGCGCATCAATTGGCATTGACAAAAGAGAGACCGAGAATATATTGATGAAATTGCTGCCAAAATCAACACAGTTTGAAGAACTATGGAAGGAATAAACAGTAGTGAGATGAAAAAAAAGTCGATGCAGTCTGAGAAGGAGCAAAGAAAGGAGGGCGGTGCGAGAAGTGAAAAAAAAACAATAGAGGTCTTATGGAACTTTTTTGAAAAATTCCACGAATATCAGTAGAGATTTCTGATGATTAATGAATTTTGAGTGTGACAGAAATCCACAAAGGAAACTGATACACTTATATCGAAGTTCAATGGATATTTCATCAACTTAGCGAACACATTGATTTTTGCTCTACCCGAGTTAAATCATGAAGTAACTGACTTCTTGAAGAATATCAATTCACCGATGAATTCATTTTCATTTCCTTCTGTCACTCCTGAAGAGGTTATGGATACAATTGGGTCATTGAAGGATTTAAATTGTCCGGACTTTTATGAAATAAATAGCTCTATCATTAAAGCCATAGCTGATGTCATTGCTCAATCCTCATCATTATAAATTGATGAATGTTTCTCTGTGGGTATTTTCCCTAGTGTGGTGAGAATAGCAGTGATTTTGCATTCACTAAAAAAAAAATGATCCACAAAAGGTAAAAAACTTTCGACCAATTTAAATAATCCCTATCAAAGCTGAGTATCTAGTTGAAAAAGGTTGATTTCATACCTAGAAGCAAACTCTCTGCTTTGTCCCGGGCAATTTGGATTCAGGTCGAAGGTGTAGTTGAAGGCTTAGGATTAGGAAAACATTCGTTTCTAACGCTCTGCGACCTCACAATAGTGTTTGATTGCGTGACCCATGATATATTACTCAGAAAGCTGTTTTATTATGGTATTCGGGGGCTTCCTTTTTCAAATCCTATCTATTTGGTGGAGAAATTTGGAGGAATTCATACATGGGGTGCCTCAAGGCTCGATCTTGGAACCGACCCTATTCATTTCATACATACATGACCTTCATTATAATATTTTATTATAATAGTATTTTTTTTGCCATGACAACTTTAATCAATCGTTACAGTGATATTTGTGCTTCGATTTATTTTATTCAGATTGGATTGTGTATTGTCTTTTCAATCATGGTGTTAACTCGGTGATATTAATTGTAACTCTTAGATATAGAAATATTTTTTATTTTGAAAGACCTGCTACAAATTTAATCAGAATATGTAATGTAGTAAATAAACTCTACTGTACTCTATTCAATGCGACACGTGAAAAAACTAGAAAAGATTGTGGATTTACTGGAGATTCAAGTCCACCACGTCAGGGTTGCCACATTGAATAATTCCGTGAAAAACAGTTGCCATGAACAGGGATCATCATAATTTTTTTTTGAGATAGGGTCCTTTCAAAATATCTATCAGATGTAGTTCAATGGCCAGCGTGGCTTCGGCCGGGGAAGTAGATGTTTACCGTTAGATATTCAAAAATAACTTTTTGGATGGATGAATTTTTACATTTTCAGAAAAATCTTTCTATTCAATATTCAATTGAGAATACCTCCGGAATATTTGAAATATTTATGTATTTGAAACTGTTCATTTGTTGCGAAAGTCGAGAGTTGGAATATCAAGACAGGTCGAAGGCATGGATGAATGAAGAAGCCATAATAAGAGCCCTTTCAAATGATTCATCACCTATAATAATCAGCTATAAGGATTCAACAAAATTGGGAAAAATAATCTCCTTGAAATTCCATCTGCACTAATATGGATTATGAATGTGTGCGTGGCAACATATTTATGAGTACTGGTACTTTGTAATTTCTTTGCATCGGATCAAAAAAGCGTATGAAAAAATATGACTTTGAAATCCATATGCTAGTATACATATATTCGCCGATGAGGCTGTGAATATTAAATTCAGTCAGTAGTTTGATTTCATCATGTATAAAATCCCAAGGGATTTAAATTACCCCCTGAAAGTTTTATATATTTTTATTTATGATATTGCTAATTTAGCAAAAAAGCGGCGAAAAACATAATTTTTATTTTACTCTTTACTTAAGAATACGTTTTTCTCATGTATGCATATTACACCCCAGCGGAAAAAAAACTACCCTCATTATGAAACACGTTACATCTCAAAACGTATTGGTAATAGGGGCATATAATTTTGCATGAGGGTACATTCCAGGAGAAGGTACGCGATTGGGGAGAGGGGTTCCAGAATTTTGATCCCAAGGGTTTAAACTATCGCCTGGATATTTGAATAATTTTTATCTATAAAACAGTTAATTTGAAAAAAAATCAGCTAAACTTGCCATTTCTATTTCATGTTTTAGCTTGAATTTGTTTTTTCATTAGGTACGTACTGGAGAAGGACTATCCAAAATTTGAATCCAATAATTGAATAAGTTTGTCTATAAAACTGTTGATTAAAAAAAAGGTTAAACATAAAAAAAAACTGAGTTTTGCACCCCAGCCGGTAGAATCTACCCCTTTCTACTATAAATTATATTTTTTAAAAATCTCAACACTACCCCTGAGTATTTGCTTGATTTTATTCTATGAAACCGTTAATCGAAATAGCAAAACACGTCAATTTTATTTTAGTAGTTGACCGAGGACACATTTTTCATTCCTCAATTTTGCACCCCTGTTATAAGTAATACGTTGTTTTCTTCAGGTTATGGCACTGCTTGTATTGTGAGAACAGCCCTCTTGGATGATCTTTCTGATATCTTGGAAGCGAACTTGGGTCCTGGCAGCGAACACTTCTACAACATAAACAAAATCACCATAACCTTCTGTAAATTTGGCGAAGGAGATGTTTATCGTCCACCACTGAACCATTTTACGAAGATAAATGATAACTCTGCCATTTTGACATCGCTATTCAGTGAAATATCTTCGAAGTACAACATCAATTGTGGAAAACAGACTATACCAATGTGTTTAACTGCGCTGGCTTTTGATAAGCTGAAACCCGCCAGGGACTGGACAAAGCAAGATTTGGATGAAATTTTGAACAAGGTTGGTACAATACTATAAATATCAAACTTTGCGATGACTACTTGAATAGGAAAATCATTCAACACTTTGACTGACTGCATTGGGATTTGTGTATCTACGAAGTACAAGGTACACTTATAGAAATACTATTCAATTTATTTTGGTGATTTTTGGCCATCCTAAAGGTAGATAAGACCCTCACCCAAAGTTGTCAGTGCACAGGGTGTTTCCGATATGAATTTTGTGTATTTTCGTGCCGTCATGTGCGTAGTTCTTTCAATCACTAGGGGGTTTTGCGCAAGATTCTAAATATCATTGTGGTGTGATTCAGAACAATGGGGTCATTTTCGAAACTCCGCAGTTCAAAATTATTTTTAACGCATTCTACGGGGTCTGCCGATTCGATTGGTACCTACTTCAGGGGGTAGACCTCATAACTATGATTACAGTCAAGTGTTTGAACTTGTCTATGGATTATGAAATATGAGTCGCAATGTGAGTTCTTGGCATGTGCATGTATAGTGCTGCCCTCTGCGACGTCTTTGAATATTTGGGGTCTTCCACATATTCCTGAAATACTGATTTTTTTTCTCGCGCTGAATTGTGTGAATATTATCCGACCGCTGGTATCATTATTTGGTCGGAATAATTTTTCCATGGTCTGTATATTATTGGTGTTATTTAATTGAATCAGTTTGAGTAATTGCCAGGATATGCGTGAATTATTTTCAATAGAGAGGAAACTGCAGATATAAACTGGAAGTTAATTGATTAGATTCAGAATTCCGTAATCTCTTGTATTTAATTTTTGACATGAATATAGATTGTTCCTTGGATCCCGTTTTTAGAATGTGTAGCAGAGTATTCACAGAGGTAGTGTCATAATACCAATCAGGTTACTGAAATAGTAAATATTGAAAACGTATTTTTTTTTCACGAACAACAGTTGGGATGATATTCTGAAAGAAATCCCTCGTGATATTGCTCACAATGAACTCATATACAAAATAACAAATAAAATTGTCCGATTGAAAAAATAAACAATGGATTACATGTTGCTTGATCAAATCCATCAAATCCATCAAACATAAAGCATAAATTACCTAGAAAATTTTGAAAAATAATGAAAGTGGTTAATGACATAACAGGACAGAGACAAAGGCAAAAAATCAATCAATGGCATATCCATTGATTAATATTATTTAAAACACTCGAACAGAATGGAAAATTTAAAAAAATATAATCTGTGCATTTTGTGCGACGAAATGTGTGATTTGAGGAAGTGTTATCGAAATTTGAGACATTTATCTTACTTGCTTCAAGAGCCCTGTGTTCAATCATCGCAAGACATGTTGTTCACAAAAATTATTGAAGTGTTACTTGAAATTGATGAGAGAGAGAGAGAGAAATATACTTCATTGTCAAAGAATAAACATGTTCTTATTGACAAAGTTAAAAATACAATTATTTTTTCACAATAATTGTAGGTAAATAATATAAAAAACAATTATAGTAACTACACATTAATGAAGTATATGTCAGATGGCTTAAAAACTTATTTCTCATCATTACACAAGAGTATAAAACATTTTTAATAAATATACACATAAGATACAAACAAATTTCAACATACAAAACACATATATATAGCTGTACAACTGAACGAAACTGCATACTCTACCAATTCTCTGAATATACTCTTCCAAATTATGTAAGCTCCCTCAAGTAATACATCTTCAACAGACTTCCGAAATTTTTTAAAGAGTTAATACACTTTATGTGTAGGGGTAGGTGATTATATATTTTTATGCCTTCATATATAATTGATTTCCTGGTCAAAGTCGAGGAGGGTATAGGCAGAGGTAGATTCAGATTATTTATCCTACGTGTTCTGTGATGAATCTGATGACTTGCTAAATTATCACGGTTTTTGAAAACTAATCACACGGTTTCTAATATGAATAAAGAAGATAGAGTGAGTATTCTCTCAGAGACAAATAGCGGTTTGCACGAATGTTTGGGAGATACCCTACAGATGTATCTTAATGCTCGCTTTTGCAAAATGAATGTGTTATTGAGCCTTTGTTGGCTGCACATGCCCCAGAAGGCAATTCCGTATCTGAGGTGGGACTCCACGAGGGCGTAATAAACTGTTTTTGCTGTTTCAGAACCAATCTCGCTCGTGGCCATTTTTACGGCATAACATCCTGAGGCCAGTTTTTCACTAAGAAACAAAATGTGTTCTTGAAATTTCACCTCGTTGTCAATTATTAGGCCAAGAAATTTGGTGTTGTGTTCACGATCTAGTGTATCATGGCCAATAGTTATACCTTCAATGTCACACTTGAAGGAGAGTTATTTGGTCTTGTTGATATTCAATGCTAGCAAATTACAGTCGCACCATTCCTTAACTTTTTCTAAATCGTTATGGATATTTTTCTTCAATGCTGAAGAATCTTTTCCGTGCCACAAAATAGTGGTATCATCAGCAAATAGAGTGAATTTGCCTTGAACATTAAGAAGCGCTAGATCATTTAGGTATAACAAAAAGAGTACTGGTCTCAAAACTGACCCCTGTGGAACGCCGTAGTTAATGTTTCCACATAATGAAGAATTCTGTCCGATGAATACTTTTTCCGTCCGGTTCGTCAAATAAGACTGGAACCAGTCAAGCGCACATCCGCTAAATCCATAAAATTCAAGTTTCAAGATGGATCATATATTCATATTTCAAAAGCTGAATTTACCAAATTTTGTCTAAGTATTATATATATGTTATTAAACATAGACATCTAACACCTAGTCCCTGTTATTCAACATTGAGAAAAAAGAAGTACTAGCAGATTTCTACAACATTTAAATAATGTAACGCAAGTTATTTAAAATGAAATATATTTTTAGAAATAAAATCGTCTTTTCTTTACTTTTTATTATACAAGTGAAGAAAGACAGAAAAATGTATTAATAGCAGTTTTCCTTTGTAAAGATAGACAGATGAAGGTGACAATGATTATTTAAAAAGCGTATAGCGGGCTGTGCATTTGACAGAAAAATTATCGAGGATAATACCATAAGTGCTTTAAAAATTACCCGACTCCGAAGGAGGAAGGCAATTTTTTTAAACAACTAAAAAAATAACCGAGTGCAGTTTTTTCAAAAAAAGGTTTTTTTCAGAATTATTTGGTTAATTTATAAAGTACACATGGTATTCGGTAGAAAACTTCAAGAATACAAAAGGATTCATATTATATATTGTTATAGTTGATACTACAATTATTGTAAGTAATATTGTAAACATTTGTATTTGTCTTCTCCGTAACTAAAGTTGATCTTAAACCTCTTCCTGGCGCGCATGGTTGAAGATTTTCATTGCCGCGCATTTTTTCAACGATAGCCTGATGGTGTTCTTCGTCTATCTGTAGATAGCTCGCAATAGATTTGGAGTTGGCATGTCCTGTTATTTTGATAAGTTCTTGCTCAGCAACTCCGCTCTTTGCCAAATTTGACACCGATGTTGCCCTCAATGAGTGATTGGTATTTTTTTTTTCTTTCCACGTCTAGTCCCACCTAGTAAGCTTCTTCCTTAGTCCACTTTGCAATCTAGTTTTGCCCCACAGGTATGTTTTTGAACCATTTATTTCTTACTTTCCAAAATGGATCTATGTGTTCTCTCTTCGATTTTAATGCATAAAATAATCGAACTGGACAAAAATTATAGTTGTTTCTATTCATTATTAACCACTTAGATGAGGCATATGGCTTGAATCCGCCTTGGGTAGTTTTTCCAAAAATCGGATTGTATTCAATTCTGTTTGTTTTTCGTCCTGAGTTATCGAGTTCTTCCTTGAAAAACTGTAGCTTTGCTCTGTATCCTTCGCCTCCTCTCCACGCAAATTCATATGACAAAATAAAGAACACCGTCTCTTGTAGTCCCTCTGGGGTTCCTTTGTCACAATTGTTTACTAGTTTTTTCAGTTCTTCGAATTTCAGAGCAGTTGAGCTCACTTTTCTACTATCTTGAGCCTGTAGGTCTCTTCTCTTTGCATTTTTTGCGTCCCGTGCAGATTTAAACACGACATCTTGGAATGGGTCAATTTTTATACCATATTTCTGGAAGTATTCCATAATCATTTTGGCGGTGACATTCCAAATAGTTTTCACGGTGCTTTCTTTGTACTCCTCACCGTTACTTTTCTTCATGTTATGAGCCCAGTCCTTCAAGATTTTCGCAATTTCGCATACTGGCGCTTCTCGTTCCAATGTATACCCTCTTGTTGCACAAAAATCCATGAACCAATTCTAAACCAAACTTCTTGTTTTTCTTTGTATTCGCTGGAGTCGTTATTTCGATTTGCGTGTCGATTTCAGCTTCTTTGAAAGTCCCGAAACGGTTCATTTTAGACGTTAAATATGAAACACTGACTAAACTATAATATCTGTTCACTTCAGGTGCGTGTTGCTATGGTCGTTAGCCTCTCTGTTACTTCCATGGCAATTGAGAAACATACAGTCCTGATTTTAAATCGCGTAACTGCAGTTGAATTGTCACCTAGCGCGCTGAATTACAGCGATAATCCACATAGTAGGTTGATTACCGCTGTAATTCAGCGATAATTCCACTACTCTTATGGACATTTCAACACAGAGTGAAATTTTCAGTAGTAATATCCCTAGGACATTGATAATAGACGAAATAATTTTATGACAATCGAAAGCTCGTTCCTTGGTAACCAAGCAACGAGCTTGAGAAATTTGTCATAAAATTATGAGGCATTTGTCAATGTCTGAGGGATATTCAACGGAAAATTTTTTGACAAAAAAAATTTAGAACAACACAATGAAACATTTATTTATTTATTAAAAGTACAGTTAGTGAAAGTACAATTATTAAAATTTAACTTAACATTAGATTCGTTGCTGTTCTCCACTATATAAGATTTATTACCACGCATAATATTTATGATCTTGTTGTGGTGTTCTTGATCGAGATTTGAGTATTGTTTTATAGAATTTTGATTGCTAATTTTCAGCAATTGTTGTTCTTCTACACCACTTTTTGCCAATTCGCTAACAGCAGTTGATCTATTCGAGTGATTTGTTATCTTTTTGTTCAGTTCAGTTTCATTTTTCCTGGGTCGATTTGGTTTTGAGAACAGTCGTGGTGAGGTAATATTGTCGCCTCGTTGTGATATCAGTTTATGAAAAAGACGTACAGGGCAGCTTTGTCTTTCACTATTGGAAACCAACCATTTACTACTTGTACAGCTTTTAGAACCTCCTCTGCACGTTTTACTGAACACCGGATTGTATTCAATGCGAATTGTTGGAGAGTCATCGTTATTTTTCTCGATTTGGAAAAAATCCACCAGACAAGCAACTGCCTCTCCTCCCCGCCACGCTAATTCTACAGCAGCAATATGGTAAAATTTACGCATAAGACCTTCAGGAGTATTTTCATCCCATAGCAATATTATTTTGTTAACTCCAGACAAATTTAACAAAACTGAACTGGACTTACTTTTACATGGATCTGCTTGTAGTTTCTTCCTGATTGCATCGCAGGCATCTCGGGCTGGTTTAAATACTGTATTGTTAAACGGGTCAATCATAATATTATAGTCATTATAGTACTTTTCTTGCAAAAGTTTGCACAAAACGTTCCACATTGTCTTTACCATTGCTTCTTTATATTCGGTCCCGTCTTTCTTTCTCATATTGACCGCCTAATCTTTCAGTATCAACGCCAATTCTTCTAAGCTTCTATGTTCATTTAATCCATATTTTCGTTCGCAGCAAAATTCCATAAATATTCCCCAAATATATTTATGACTGTAGGTTGTATTTCTGGAAATTTTTTCTTTGATTATCGCATTTATACTTTCAACATTTGCATTGGCAAAACGTGACATTTTGAAATTTATTTGGAATGTCAAACTCAATCGTGTTGTCATAGTGATTGATAATTGCACTGAATGCAATTATCAGTAGTAATACCACTAGTGACTGAACTTTCGCGATAAGTCTGTCGATTTGATTCTAAACGGAACTGAGTTGCTTGAAAACACCACGAGTCCGCAGGACTTCTATTTAGGATCCTGGTATTTTGGGCTGAGACGCACAAGACACTGTCATGCGCATATTGTATCATTTCAAAAGTTTTAGGTATATCATATGCAAACAGCTAGAAAAGAATTGGGAGAAGGATTGAGCCTTGTGGAACGCCTACTTGGGGGGTTATGGGACTCTGACAGTGCATTTTCTATCTTCACTCGAGTTCTTCCGTTTCCAATTATGAAATATAATCTAACGAAGTGTTCTAGTAATTTTTTTCTAATAATTTTTTGACCAGTCCGCCATGCCGAATCTTGTAGCTTTCAGGATGTCGAAGAAAATCGCAAAAGTCCTCTGTCCGAAGTTTATGTGTTTCAATACATATACAGTATCGGAAACAATTTATCTGGAGTATAGACATAAATCTACACGAGCAACAAGGAACGCCACATAGACAAGAGAGACGTACTGCTGTGCGCCCCTCCTGTTACCACACCCGACACATTGACTGACCACGTGGCAATGCTACACAGCGTACAGCTAATCGACTCATTTCTTGCCAAGCCTTGGTTGCGAAAACAAAAGACCGTGACCTTTTGAAACATGCCGCCTATTTACACAACCGCAGAGAAAGTACAGATCGTTAAGTGGTACTTTGGGGTAATTCTATACAAGATACTAGAAATCTATTCATAGTGGCTTTTGCAGGTAGACCTGTACCTACGGAAGCGATGTCCTTTCAATTATTGATGAATTTCAGAATTTTGGATGTGTGGCAGCACATTGCAAAAAATGTTGTCCCACAAATCCACCACCGCATCCTAGACAAATACCCGAGGAACGGGATATGAGAGAAACACAAGTGTGTGCATTGGCAGAAACGACACCTTGTTCGAGTAGACAGATCGCCGACGAAGTGAATTCAAATGAAAGAACTGTAAGGAATATTTTGAAGAGAAACGGTTATCATTGTTTCAAAGTCAAGACCACACAAGAACTTTCGCCTGGAGACCATTTTAGACGTATGGAGTTTTGTGAAACGATGGTCGAAAAATGCAATGGGGCATTTCGTGTAATGATGACTTTCTAAAAAAGGTGTTATTTACCGATGAATCGTCCTTCACAATTCATCGAAAACACAACCCATCCGTAGAACGTTATTGGTCCCGTAAAAATGAACATTTGAGTATTGCTGTGAGGACACAGTACCCAAGCAAATTAAATGTGTGGACGGGACTTTCAGGCGATCACGTCATGGGCCCATTTTTTATTGAAGGGAATTCAAATGCAGCAAAATATTTGCAACTTTTGCAAAATAAAATTATTCCTGCAGTTCGCGCTCTTCCGATTGACTTCAACAACGTGTGATTTCAACAATGCAGGCATGGTGGTTACATTTTCGAATCAATAATTTCCCGATCGGTTTATTTGTACGCGCGGTACAATCAACTGGCCACCTCGATCACCAGACGTAGCACCTCTCGATTTTTATTTCTGGGGCATGCTAAAATCGGAGGTATATCGGCATGAGTTCGAACGTGCCACCAATTTAGATGAACTGAGGGCAAAAATTATTCAGTTATGTGCTCAGGTAACACCAGTTACCCTTGCGGCTACCAGAACAGAATTGTTCAATAGATTCGGCTATTGTTCGGCCCAAAATGGTGGTTTGTTCGAACATTTAATAAAATATTTCCGTACACAAAATATTTAATTTGGTTTGTCTTTTCTTGTTAATATTTTTTTTTCTCTCCATTCAAGAAATAATTGCTTTTCTGTTAGAAATAAGTTTTTTGTTTTCATTCTTACAGAAATATCGTTTGGTTTTGTTTATGTTTGAGAATTTTCTTTTGTTTTCGCGGCCACCACGGCACCAGATTATTTTGATCTACCTGTCGTCCGACAGATTAATTGAATCAATGATTGAGTTTAATTTGTTCAAATTATCTGCTGTGAAATTATCGTCAAAAATTCTTCTTCATTGCAGCGCACACATTCTCCCGACTGCTGCTGGTATGATACTGACGTCCTGAGCTAACCGCCCTGACTCTCCTATCTCTGTGTCGTGACGTCGATATCCCTTCCTCGAGCGAGTCGAGGAGAAATTGTAATGCCCTCTCAACATAAAGCAAGCTATTCTTTACGCTCTCATGAAACCACCGTACCCAAGATAAATACTTTCCGATACTGTATGCTTGATTCGACAAGCGCGTTTTGTGTGGAATGTTCGGATCTGAAACCGTGTTGAAATCGACCATTCTGAAAACCAATGAAATTTGGCCTTTGTTAGAATTCTACATTCGGGTTCTTGAAACAGGGACCGATCGTAGCCCCTGGAGCACCGTCGTTGAGTATTATGTTTCACACCAGACTGCAATGCAAAACACAGCAGTATAAAATTCATTTTATGCATATATAGTCACTGGAATCATATTTTTCTCGAATTTATTGTGATTGTTATGAGTCTTATGATGTGTATTCTATTTGCCTCAGGGCGATGAGCTATACCAACAGAGCCTGATTGAGAAGCTGAAACGGGAATTAGATGAGGGTGCATCTTATTCTACCGAATTCAAGCCAGCCAGCCTCAACATTAGATCCGAAAATGGTTCGGGAGACGCTAAAAAAGGCGATTCTTCTCCTGTCACTGGAACAGTAGCCAGTATCATGCAGGAAGATGAAGAACAAGAAAATGACATAATCACCCTTGATAATGTGAAAAAAGACTTTCCCATTGGTTTGAACAAGTTCCAATTAGAGTTCGAAGATGTAGGCGAAGGTAAGTTTTAATATTTAGGTATTCCCATCTTTTATTATATTTTCAATTTATTGATACAATGAAGCTCTCAAACTGATGAGATTTATACCACTCAGTTGGTGATTGAAACAAATTTCGATTACCAATAACATTTGGGGCCATTCATTATTTACGTAGGGACGATTTTGGCCATTTTTAACCCCCCCTACCCCCATGTACGAAAACATAAGATTTCTTGGACTCCCCCTCCCACTTCTTAGGTAAGATTTTACCTATAGTAGTTTAAATTGTATATTGTGTAACCGAACTCACCCCGGTCTTATGTGATTGGTAAATTTTCTGGTTGACTTTCAATTTTTTTTCAACCTTTTTTTTACCCTTTTTTTTCTACCTTCTTTTTGTTGTGGTCGTCTGGACAGTCAGCGCCACTTTTCAGGTAGCAGGATCTGCAATCTATCTGCTCTCAGAAGATAGCCTAGTATAGCATTTTTTTGTCGGCACCCAGCCTCATATAGAGAGACCCTTGAAAGGATAGACCCTCAATTTTCCCACGTTGTGTATATATTTTTTTTTGTGTTCTTTAGGATACAAAGTTCTGTTCAGCTGAAGAGAAATGAAAGACAAACTTAATAAATACATATATTAAAGCCAAGAGTTACAATCTCCACTTGTTTGAAAACAATTCAACGATTAAAGACTTTACATTGTTCACAAGATAATATTGAAAGTTATAAGAGTTCAGCTTATAGGAAATCGCTCTGGTTTCGAATCTAATTTGATACCACTATGTAAAGTTTTCCTGAAGTGATGAAATATGAACTGAATAAACAAGTGACAGGAATATATCTGTATTTGTAAAATTGTTTAATACCCAAAATACCTTACCGGTATATTTTGCGGGTATATTCATAGATCTATCATCGCCAATTGAGAGAATGAAGACTATAGTACATTTCCAGCACCCAACCAAGAAGTTGCTAGACTCATAGGACCTAGTGACAGGTCAGAGATTGTTTTGTGTGCACACATACTAGACAATCCGTAACCATCTTCGGCCACTCTTTACAGTACGTTCAATTTTTATATATGGAGTTTTTATATATGCGTAAAGCCGAGATTCATGCTGAACAGAGAGTAACATTGTAGCACTACAAACATACTCATTCCAAGATTTCTCAATTTAGCTATTAAATTGTCATCCAATTTTTCATTTTCTGTCAGTCATCATTGTAATACTGTTTTCGAACCTCTATAGGTAAATCAGCTGAATGTAAAATTCTACAATAAAAGAAGAGAAAGGAAGTGAAACCATAGGTAATGGGGTACAATATGTGTTACTTACATGGGGAAGAAAAAATGATGGATACGGAATTATTAATTATAAGTCAAGAGTTCCATATTCAGAACAAATGACAAAATGAAGGTTTGCCATTAAAATAAATATATCCCTTTTTAATTCTAGAGAGGCTAAATATATTAGCCGATATAAAATGAATTAACAACATGTGGAACAATGGTAGCAATGAGTAGTGAATGATAGCACACACGGAGCCATACATCAAGCAAACTGAATTGTCAAAATACCATCATGGAGCGATGACAGAAGAACAACATGCACAGAACAATGATGAAATGGAAGCAAATCCAAACCGAAGCGAATAGTATTCTGTGCAAAGAGCTCAGATGTTACCTATCCATATTTGTAACAAATATATAATTATAGCTAAGAGTAGAACATTTATGTATTAAATTGAAGATCAGTGCGTTTATGACAGACTAGTTATTCCAACGAACGCCATGAAGTGCGACCTCTACAGAAGAAAGGAATACCACAACCAGGAGCCAACCGGACTAACACCTGTCCAAACGAACAGATCGACAATGACATAAAACAATCGATTTATCGGAGATCAAGGCAAAAAAGAAATCTAATGAAAAATAAGGGAATTGAAAAACTTTCGGCAATCAAATTGTACTTGTTTGTTTAGAGAAACAACATTCGGATTGTTTATAACAGAATTGATCTGAAAAATTTCAAGAAAATTGAGTAGAGAACCTTTTTGGCAAACGTGCAAAATATCTTAATCAGTATCAATATCAAAGCTGTAATGGTGGTTAAGAATATGGTTAGCGAATGAACTTTGAGTATTATAATCATCTATGTGTGGGTTTCTATTATGTCTTGATTAACTGTAAATTGTAACATTGACTTTTTCTATCTATTGTTATCGATGGTTGAAAGGATTAATAAACATTTTATTTTTCATTTTATTTTATTTCAATGCAGCGTAACGGCACAGCGCTCACCGCGCGTAGCCCTATTTTCAATAATAAGTAAGGAGTATTAATAATAAAAAATTTTGGGGTCGAAAGTTTTTTCGGAAGTTCCTCTAACGTTGATAGTTTTTGAGTTATTTGCAAAAAACTAGCACCCTTTTATTGCAATTTTTTCTCATACGTATTTTGAATCGCGATAGCAAAAACCTTCACTTTTTGAATTTTTGAACCTGGTCTTATCGCTTCGATAACACGGATATAGTATTTATTTCTCTTGAACAATAACGGTGGGCGTTGACTACTACAAATTGATACCAATGCCCATTTCTTCTCCGGACAAATTGAATTGTGGGTACTGTACTTTTGAACTAATTTTCAATAACTCCTTCATAATTTCCAATATTCTTCAGGAATTATCAAGGAAGATCTCAAAACCACACTTAAGTCCTTCTTCGAAACTGATAAAACCGATGACTCTCCCAACGAGAACATTATTGTTCAGTCAAAGCCTCTATCGACAGCAGTGTGGAAAGACGATAAAGTTTTCTATGTATTCGATCCCAAACCACGAGACAAAAAGGGTAATGTCATCGGTATGGAAGATTGGAGCCAAGTGGATTTAGGCAAACCCGAGAAGAAAAAATCTGCGCAAATTCCCCAAAAAGAGGTAAAAGTAGACACGAGTACGGTTGAAGGGGGAAGTTCCGGTGGAGTTGTAGCAGCTGCGGCAGAATCTACCGAAGATGAATTCATTGATCGAGATCCCGTTACAAATATTACCACATTTGATAATGAGTTCATTGAGGGAGAAGCTTCTGGGAGACAGATGTTCAGGTCAGACGGAGAAATAGAAGGCGAAGGGTATGATATCTTTATATTTCCTCTCTGGATGTGGTATTACAGAAAACATGTCGATGGCTTAATGCTACTAAATATCCCGTATCTGCAAAAAATCGAAAATTTGGACTATCGTTGATAGGGTCCCGCAAAGTTCGTCACAGTCAGCGAATTTCTAGTATCGCATTTTAGTCCACTCGGCAGGTTTTTTTTTTGAGGTTACAGTAGCAATTTTTTTCCTCATGGGGTATCGGTCTTGGGTATAACAAGGCACGGGGGGGAGGGGGGCGATGTGCTTAAGCGGCCATCTTGGAAAATGCCTTTTGTCATATATCTCCTAAAGGTTTGTCGGACGCGAAGATACAGAAGATCTTTATTATTTTCAATAATTTCTTCTGTTTAATCAATATTTTTGCTAGTTTTTGAGTCAAAGTTGGAACGCATGCTTTTTCTGCGAATAACCCAAAAACGATCAATTGATTCTACGTGAAAAATAGTTATATTGAACGGAAAATTGTCTACAAATTTTGTTCCATTTTTTTTTATCTACAATAGTTTTCGCACTGTAGATAGCTGGACGAAAATTCTCTACATACAATGAGACTGAGGTAGGAACAAAAACAGTGGAAGGTAAACGAGATGCAGAGAGATGATTTCCGGAAGAATTTGTTGTAAAATGAAAGGTCATTGGCAGGATGAAAAATTGAGGCACGATGAACGGGGGCCAGGAGAGGGTTGGAGATAATCAAAGGTGATAAAGGGATGAAGGATAATTGTCAGGGTGAATTCGAAAGAATACTGTGGAGTGATGTACAAAGATAATTTGAGAGGAAAGAATGTCCAAGAACGACAGGAGGGTTTAAAGCCCGAAAAAAGGCTAGAAATGATTTGGAAAAACATGTAATAACTTTTTTAAAGAATAATGAATGTTATCGCTATTTTATTTGAATATTCCGACAACCACATGACGCCCCGCATTTTCCATTGAATTTACATTTAATGAAACTTATTGCAGTTTCATTAAATCAGGTGCTGCGGGTGGCACGGAGTTGGAGATTGGTTCTAGACCTTGTGTTGTTTGTTTCCAACCCCATTCTTCAGGGTCTAGGCTCATTCCAAGCCATGTTTAAACTTGATGATGAGTGTGTAGTCTGGCTGCGGGGTACGTTGGTGGTAGATATGGTAAATTCACAGTAGTCTTCGTTGCTGATTTTGCGAATTTCGAACGTACGGAAATGACTCGTTTTCACCATGCGTCAAAGTAGTATTATGTCAGAAAATGGCGGCCCAAGGAATTCCGTAAGACCCTCTATAGCTGCTACAATATGGCATCACTACCCCCCCACAACGTCAATTTTTCTGTTCCGTGCATCTGTCTCATTATATGTAAAGAATTTTGTTGATAAAAAAGTTCTACAACTTTCAAGATAACTATTTTTCATGTAGGATCAATTGTTTTATTCGCAGAAAAAGTATGCATTCCAACTTTGACTCGAAAACTCGCATAAATATCTATTTTACAGAAAAAAATATAAAAAAATAATGAAAGAACTTTTAATTATCTAAAAAACGATATTCTGTATTTTTCGCGTCCAACCAACCGTTAAAGAGATATATAACAAAAACGCGTTTTCCAAGATGGACGCTAACGCACACCCCCCGTGTCACGCCAACTCAGAGTTATTCTCAGGATCAACCGAGAAAAAAAAAATCGCTACTGTAGCCTCATGTTTCACGACGGCCATTTTTCTTCCCTGCAGACTGAATTATTTATACGACAATAGTTGGAATATGCTTTCTGTAACACCCTGTATCGCAATGTCCAATATCGTCATTTATGAGAGAATTACGTGAAAAAGTTTTTCATTAAAAATCATTGTTAGTGAATAATTTTAGTTATTCAAAATACCATACGGGGTGACACAGGATATCGGGCCACCCCTGTAACTTCTGCATTCGTGAACGGATTTTTCTGAAATTCGGTACAGTTATATAAGCAACCATTTCGGATTTGATCACATTACAATCCAATATGGCGGACTTCCGGTTTTTCTGAAAATGCCAGCAATTTTGTTTTTTCAAATAGAACACTCTGTATATTTTTACATATTCAAGTTCAACAGGTCAACACAAGTCCAAACCTAATGTCAAATGTGATTTTATTGAAACAATTGAAATTAAAATTGTTTTTTTATTTCTCCTCCACATAACAGAGGAACATAATTTTTTCTGAAATTTTTTTTTTGTCATTTATTGATGAATTAATTCAGTCACATCACATTTTGATCAAAAATAATTCTTTTTCAAATGAAACCCCTATGGGCCACCTACCTGTCTCTAGAACATTCATTAAGGAAAAAAATTACTAATTTTCGAGAGTTGAGATGAAAGATTACAGCGAAACACAATTAGTTGACAAGATTCAGAAATGTTGTTTTCCACAGCTTACTAAATTGAAAAATTATTCGAACTGCCAGAAAACTCATGAACTAGTTGTAGATTTTTGAATTTACACAATTTGTTACTGCACCGAAATACAAAAATGATATGTAATTTTTTTCCTTAATGAATGTTCTAGAGAGACAGGTAGGTGGCCCATAGGGGTTTCATTTGAAAAAAAAATAATTTTTGGTCAAAATGTGATGTGACTGAATTGATTAACCAGTGACACAAAAAATAATTTTTCAGAAAAAATTAAGTTTTTTCGTTATTTGCGACTCATTGTGAATAGCTTCGACCAAATCTCATTTATCCACGAGGTAAAATAAAAAACAATTTTAATTCATATTGTTCACAAAAAATGACATTTGACATAAGGTTTGGACTTGTTTTGACCTGTTGAACTTGAATATGTAAAAATATACAGGGGGTTCCATTTGAAAAAACAAAGTTACTGACATTTCCAGGAAAACCGGAAGTCCGCCATATTGAATTGTAATGTGATCAAATGCGAAATGGTTGCTTATATAACTGTACAAAATTCCAGAGAAATCCGTTAACGAATGCAGAAGTTACAGGGGTGGCCCGATATCCTGTGTCACCCGGTATATAATTAATTTTATTGAAGTATTATTCGTAATCTACCCATCTCTGAAAATAGTGAAAATCATTACAATTAGAAAAAAAGGTATCCGGAAAATCAATTATCATGCATTCTCCCATATACCCGTTATCGAAAAAATAATTGAAATAATCAAAAGAGACCCACTTCACTAAATAATTTTCACTCAATTGGATCTACGAAACCACGATATAGGTTTCGCTATACAATAGCTTCTTCAGGAGGAGATGATACTGAGATTGTCTATACGATTACATTGAAAATAATCATCAAAATAATAATACGTTTTCATTGAAATATTTCATGTTGTCACAACTTCATCGATCATCGATAATAAAATACTGTCCTCAACGTTTCGCCAATAAGTGCATGTCATGATCAGGAGGATAATTTAACTGGCGTGACACGCTATATTCGTCAGTAAAATGAATGAACGAGACAGTAGAAGCGCGAAGAAATGCTTGAAATATAATTCAGCATAACTATAAAACGATAATGTGAATAATGAGTGGGATTATTCCCAGGGAACGCTAATGTAGGTTCCTTTAATTTATTGTTGGTAGTGCCTATATTACTTATTTGTGTGCACTGTTTGTTTTCCATACATATTGGTATCGTTACAATGGAAGTAAAATGTACGATTGCCTTCTTCCGGTATCAGGTACAATTTTGAGTCTCCCTTCAATAAAAAATACGAAGTAAAATCATCAGTAGTTTTTTACGATACCTAGGAGTTATTACTGATTCTTCAAATATAATTTCAATGCACAATGTATTGATTGAATTTTTTTATAGATACACAATTCGTTTCGTAGTGACAGAATGGTAGCTTCCTCATTGAAACATTCATAGCCAGGAAAAATTACCTCAAGAAAATTCCTGGTTTACAGACTTGCCTGATGAAGAGCTGCAATCCTATTGCGTCGATGTATTAGATACGATAGACTACTGCATTTGTATTGAGGGTATTCTGAGTAACAAAATAGTTCAGTCGGGAAGTTCTACTTATTTTTGTTGATTTGAAGACTGTTCCATATGACAATTGCTAAGAGGTTTGTACCACTGAGGAATATAGTGGTACGTTAATATGCAAACAACTTGCTAGCGAAAGTTCAGGCCTGCAAAGAACGATAATTGGAAAAGGCTATAAACACAAATAATGATCCCGATTATTCTCTGGCAGACACGCTCAGAGTGAGTCAGGAACAGAAGTTTTGGATGCCCATGTTACAGCTGATATAAATCGGATCCCAAGAGAGAAGAAAGGAAAATAATACCATAGCAGAATGGCCGAGAAATCAAATGGAAAACTAAGACTAATTGTCAAGAGCTATAAAGGTAGTAGATGAGCTAGGCGGGTACGAGCTCACTTCCATCTGAGCTCGTACCCGCCTAGCTATTCACGCTCTCTACCATCCACAACATGGCTGCCACCATTGCGACCAATCACAGACCACTCCCCCAGATTTTTTTCCTGCCTACACACACCTACTCATAAACCTACAACCGCCATTTTTACTAAACCCCTCCTACAACGAACCGTTCATGACCGCCGACGAACATGGCGACTAAATGGCGACAATCTCAACCATAGACAAATTAAAAATAAAGAGACTGTTTGAAACATTGGCGATCTTGACCACCAAGTTTTTGGTACGGCCAGTCGCGCATGGAAGCGCTGCCCGCAATCAACAGACGAATGATGAAATGATAATTTTCCAATTCCGACGTTTGTCAGAAAATGACAAACCACATAATAATTTTAGAATAATTCTACTGTTATTGTCATCGGAAAATTAATGATAGAAATTATACTATGGACTTGAATTCGGAATCCAACATCGAAAATAGAATGTTTTGTTATTCGAGTTGACGCTGAAATTCCTGGAAATAGTCTTTTACAAGGTAAAATATAAGCTGCTTTCCACAAACTGATACTTATTTCCATCCATCAGTTGCAGAATTTTTTTCACAAATTGGTACTTATTTCCATCCAAAAGTTTCTATTTCCTATCACCCTTTGAGGAAGTACGAAGTACATGGTCCACTTAATGATTATCATCAAACTGGAGTATTTGTTATACCTACTCGTTTTCCTTTGTGCTAATAAATTAACAAAATTATTGAAGGTATGTTGTAAATGTAATTTGTTTTCATTTTGGTTGATTTCATGATAAGACTGAAGAATATTTTTAATTTTGCTGATTTTCAGAGTTTTATTATTGTTTTGTCTGTAGTTGTACCTTGTCCTAGATAAAATAAAATGTTTTTTTATGTTGTTAAACTCATTATTTTTATTTTATAAGAACTTTTATTTTGTTCTTGATATCATGAAACAAAGATTTACTTTGAAACTTTATTTCAACCACGAACTAACAGTCTACGAATCGATTACTGTATATATTTTATAAGTGATTTGATATGCCATCCCTGTATTTCATATGATACAACCATTCATATGAAATACAGGAATGGCAAATCGATCACTTATGATATATATACCATATCAACCATATAAAATACATTTAAAAAACCCGCCTGTACTAACTTAGTTCGGCCAGTTGCGAGTTATGTCGCCACTGTCTAAACGTGGTGCCAACTTTTTCTGCAGGTTTGACAACTCTCTTTATTTCTAGTTTCTCTATGATCTCAACACAGTGGCGGCTCCCAAACCAGTGGCGGTTCCCAAAAACCCGGTAGCGAGAGAGCGTGTATAGCTAGGCGGGTACGAGCTCAGATGGAAGTGAGCTCGTACCCGCCTAGTTCATCTACTAAAGTTTATGAAAGGAATGAAAAAGAAGTAATTGCCCAAGGCAGCTCTCGCTCCGAGAGAAAAATTGCAGCCACATGCAGTTCAAGCGCTTGTTTGAAACCATAGAAACACTTCTGCCAGATATTTTCAGAGGAGAAAATACTTTCCATTTTCAATAATTTTTTGGTAAACATGGAAAAAAAAGGAGGTGTATGTCATAGGAAGTATAGAATATGTACAGAAAAAAAGACAATCGACTGAAGGTGTATCTCGTAGAAAGGGAACTTATTATTATTCAAGAGCCAAAGATAATGAACGGAAATGGGTATGTAAAAAAGATGTTTTCGGGAACTTAAGGATTGAAGGAGGAATGGTAAACGACTGCATATCAAAGACTGAGCATGGATAGAATACTAGTACTATACAGGAAACTAGGCCTCAAAAAGGCGTAAAGATAGTTACCGTAAGACGGGGTTACTTTGAACAGTTTTTTGTTTCAAATCTACATATCTCAAGTAAAGCAACGAATAAAAAACTTCAAAAAATATATATCACGAGCGTCAGTTGGAGCTTTCTATGGGTGTTCAAAGTTACTTTGAACGCCTATAATGAAATCGTGTAATGTTGATGTAACCTCGCAGATAGTGTTTCGAGAGTTCACCCAAACTGAGTTCGCGATATCTATTGTAGAAAACATTCGAATTAATTATATCTTGACAAAAGATTTCGTTAAAAAATGGATGTCTACCGTGTTTATCTACATTTCTGTAAAGAAAAGAAGAAAGGGAACTGTATTTCAGTTTTCAGTTTTCCACTTTTTTATAAAATATCCATGGAAATGAATCTTCTGCTTTTCACCCAAAAAAAAAAACTGATATGTATGTGCTTTTAAAATAAAAAATATGAAGAAAATTATCACAAGCATCGTATGGATAGAAAAGGTAGAGCTAGAAACGAAATGGAAGACGATAAATCCAAAGCGTTGAGAAAGAAAATGACACATTGCAATATGTGTTCAGGCTGTAAAAATGTGCCCTGTGATTAATGCCAGTGCAATATATTATAAAATGAAATCGAATGTCATAATTTCACAGTTTAATACCTTGGGACCCACCAAAGCACCTGCTACTGGTGGAACGAAACTGAGGCTGATTTATGTGCATCTACGTTTAGTGGAGTAAAAATAGCTTAACATTATGCTTTATTTTGAATTCCTGGAGGAATCCATTAATTTTCCTAAAACCTTCTGATATTACTCAGGAAAATTTATAAACTTATATTCATGCGCTGATTGTTTATTAATTGTTTAAACGATGAAAAAAAAAATTTAAGCAAATTTGAAATACCTAAATGAATTTCGAAGAAATTTCACCCAAATTGATGCTATATGGGTTTTTGAGATCGCTGAACAAGAATATGATATTTAAAAAACGATGGCATGGCCAGTCGTAAAGGTAGATTTCATGAATGATAATTTATAGCTATTTTTTATTTATGTGTACATCTCGGAGAAAAACTTTTCGTGTAAGAGTTGTGGAGCTATTGAAGCTCTATTAAACGACTTATAGTTTGCCGATATTGAGTATGGACATGAGATATTGCATTTTTTTAAATCTTTCAACAGCCACCATTTTGAAACTACTGAACTATTCTCGAAATTAGCCGAGGTATTGATGAGAAGTATTTTTGTCCCAAATTTTGTTCTTTCGGTTGAAAACTGTGGCTTACACTTAACAAGTTTCGTGATATATATATATATATATATATATATATATATATATATATATATATATATATATATATATTGTTATGATGGGTTGATTATATGATTTTTGAATTGTATATTTTTTTATGAATTTATTTCACAGATTATCTAAAACCCTATCATAACAAATGAAAAATTCCGGCTATGTTATGTTACCTTTTTCCTTTTCAAAACCTTTTACCTTGTCCCAGCTCAGTCAGGTACGCCTATGAACATGAATCACTCCTATCTCAGTAGCCGTTTCCTGTAGTCGGTGCTACCTACTTGGCACTAGTGATTTGATACGAAAATTTTCATTTTATTCCAGTGCATAAAAAACCACTGGAATAAAATAAAAATACATTGCTAAATTTCCCAAATTATGTTTTTAGAAATGATTGATTTAATTTTCGATACAACTTACTGTGTATTCCAAAATACATTTTATAAACAAATTTTAGGTACCCCAATGGGTTCTATAGTTTCACCAATTTTTGCTCAATTTGTTATGGATGACCTTCTGAAATTCTGTATTCCCAAACTTTCTCTCAGAATGCCTTTCATCAAAAAATATGTGGATGATATAATTTGTTCAGTTCCACATGATAAGATTGAAGAAATAGTTGATGTATTCAATAGTTTCAATCCGAACATTCAGTTCACAAAAGAAGGAGAAACAGATTATATGATACCCTTTTCAGACACTCTTTTGATAAGAACCGAAAACAATACCATTATATTAGATTGGCATATCAAATCTACCAATTCCAGAAAATATAACAATTATTTATCTCACCATCCATATAAAACAAAAATCAATTTCATTTTAGGAATGAAGAGTAGAATACTTAAAATAGTACACCCATCTCTTTTAGATACAAATTTAAAAAAACTATACGAAATATTGAGAGACAATTCATATCCTCATAGCCTACTCAATAAATTATTATTCAATGCAATTTCTGATGAAACTGTCAATACAGATACTAATGTACCAAATTCCAGTAATATAATTACTTTCGGATCAATACCATACATCAAAAAATTGTCTCCTAAAATTATTGATGTATTCAAAAGTGAATTCAATATTAAAATATCACAAAAAAATATCCTTCCAATGAATAAAATATATATAAAATTAAAAGACGAAGAATGTGCACCGATGAAAAACAATTTAGTTTATAGTATACCTTGTGGTACTTGTGATAGAAATTACATTGGACAAACGAGTCAAACATTGAAATCACGAATCATAAAAGTGACTGTAGACTCCAAAAACTTTCTTGTGCACTCTCTGATCATGTAGTGAACCAAGATCACATAATGAATTATCATGACACAAAAATTATATATCAAGAACAAAATTTGACAAAAAGTCTTTTTTTGAAATGGTGGCGATTAATAGTGACGTAAATATCATGAATAATACCAACTAAGCAAAATCTACTCGTATCTACTTTCAAAATGAACTTTCATTTTAATAAATATTCATACAAAATCCCCTGTACAACCTAACACAGAAACATCAACTACTCACAAAGATGCAAATGTCTGTCAGTGTGACAATTTCTTGAAGTCATAATGTCGATATATTTTATACACTTATATTCGTTAATTTAACTCATTTTACATGTAAGTTCATGCCAATTTTTCATATTTGATATTTTTCAAACATTCTTGTTTTGTAGCCTTGATAAAGACAAAATAAATTGTCGAAGCTTGGAAAAGTAAAGAAGAGTTTTTATTTATATAAGACCAGACTGAATACCCGCTAATTCTTCAATATATATATATATATATATATATATATATATATATATATATATATATACATGTTTTAATATCACATTTCAAACTAGAGTTTTTGGTCTTCAAAGCATGCCCTAAAAATTCAAATTTATAATGTTTTTGAAATTATTATATTTTGGGTTGTATTTTTCGAAATAAATTTTAAGTTTTTTTCAAATTGCACTTTTTTTCATTTGTCATTTTGAGAGTGATCGTAAAAATTTATGTTTATCTTGAAAATAAAAAAAAATATCCACTTTGACGTAATTTCATATACGTACTATTCCTATACATATTGTTTTTTATGTTTATAAACATGACTTCTCGCTAGCTGCATTTTTCTTCTTACAGTTAAATTTTGTTCTCAATTTGATCAATTAGATGAAAAGTTATAACAAATTTAACCAGGGTTGCACTTCAAAGTCGCCGCCTCACATTTCCGCATGTTAATAAAAAAAATCTGCAGTTAACAGTTTTTACTTTAAAGAAAAATTTTATTCACCTTTTTGATGTAAAATTTTCTATTTTTGCCAGTGGCACCATTAGTTATTCAATATACAGGGTACTTTGGCAACTTATTTGTCAAATAATTAATTAAGCACACACTTTATGGTTGGTACCTTTTCATATGTTGTTCCCAACATGATCACCAATGTACAGTAAAAATTTACCACCATCCCCCAACTTTCTGAAGCTAAAATTTTATAGTATACATAGAGCGTCAGGTGAGCACTAAACTTATCGATCAACTGTTCTCTCGTGTTCTATCTCTCTCTAAAATTCAAATATGATATTTTCGATCCAATATAAAGTACATCGAAAGATAAAGTTTAAACAAGAATTTTAATCAGGAACTCATTTATGAAAATGGACATTGCGTCAATTTACTAAAAAAACCTAGTATTTTCGTATTTGATACAATTTACACTTATATTAACAAAGAAAAAAATGTATGCTGCGTTTACTTTGTTTGATGTCGTTATTTAAATATATGTTGGTTAGTTGAGCTTACTTTTTTTGTATAAGAGTAATGAAAGTTTTTTTTACAACAAATTTCATGGATTTTGGATCGAATTTTTTTTATTTTTTAGTTTTTGGTAAAATTTTATTATGAATTGAATTTTTCTAATAAAACCAATCAGACTTTTTCAAAGTACAGACTACAAGCTTCGAAAAGTGCTATTGAAAAATTTCAATATTATATTTTGAACTACAGTTTTTGGTTTATGATAAAAGTTATTCGTTAAGATACAAGTTTATAGCCAATAGAAATGAAATACAGTAATATTTTGTCTATATCAGATATGGCCATGAGCTTCTGATAAGTAGATCGCAAATGTTAGTTTTGATAATTCATAATTTCTTTTATCTTGCGAATTCTTGGAATTCGCGCTTTTTGGAAATAAAAAAAAGGGATATTGAGAGTGAAAATGGAAATTCAGATCCACGAGAAATTATGGAACATGCTGCATGAACTGCAAACAATGTATTACCTGCAACATCTGCAAATGCATACAAAAAATCATACTCCTAGTTTATGGATTGGAGAGACCCAACGTCGTCAAGTAGACTACTGTTATTTTGATATTTATGAGTTGCTGACACACGTCAGTGTATGGAAAAATATTTGTGTGTGTATTTGATATACCCATGGCTCATTTATCCGAAACTAAAAGGATAGACATTTTAATTATGATTGGATGCGGTAATAAAACAAGAACTCAAAAGGAAGTTTGTGATATGTTTAATAATAAATATCCTGGTCAGCACGTCTCACAGTCTACAGTTAGCAAAATAGAAACAAAATTTCGTGACACTGGACATGTAGAAACTATTCAAAAACCAGGTCGAAATGTTAAATTGGATGAGGAAAAAAAGTTAGATGTACTGTTAGCGATTGAGGAAAACCCGCATATGACAAGTAGATAATGATGTAAGTAAATCATCGATATTGAGAGCTTAACATAAAGAAAAATACCATAAAGTTCAGTTGGTTCAGGAGTTAAATGAGGATGATCCTGATAGAACTGATGATGGACAGAATAGAAGCAGATTTGCAGTTCATAACCAGGAATGTTTTTTCTGATGAAGCTACTTTTCATTTAAGTGGAACGGTTAATAGACAAAACTGTAGATATTGGAGCAGAGAAAATCTTCATTGGATGTGTGAGGCTCACGCACAATATCCTAAGAAATTCAACGTTTGGGCTGGTATCATCAACAACAAAATCATTGGTACTAATTTTTTTTAAGGCACAGTTAATGGTGAGGTTTATCTAGATTTTTTTATGAACATTTTACAGCCTACATTAAAAAGACTTTTCCTGATGTTTAATGATCCAAATGCAATAGATAGATCAATTTGGTACTAACAAGATGGAGCTCCACCGCACTACAAACGTATTGTTAGAGATTATTTGAACGAAATTTTTCCCAATAGGTGGATTGTAAGACGTGGAACGATTGAATGGCCGCCTAGATCTCCCGATTTGACTCCTATCTATTATGGGGTTTTTCAAAATCAGAAGTATATTTCAATAGACCAGACAATATTGCAGATTCGAAAGTTAGGATAACGGAAGAAATTTAAAACATTACCCCTGGGTCCTACAAAATGTTGTACGAGAATTCCAAGATCGATTTGCTATTGTCAAGAAGTAAATGTGGTCATTCTGAGAATTTAATTTGAATAAATTGAAAAATATTTCCTAAACATTATGAGACGTTATTTCCTTCATTCTACGTCAAGTATCAAAATTTTACATTTTTAAAATAAATTTTCTGTTATTATTGCACCAAATTTGAAAAATTTAAAATTGCTGAACAGAGAATAAAAATCCCTTTTGAACAAGGTGCCCCTTCTCATTTACATTTTTTGAGGGGGTGCTCATAATTCAGAGAGAGTGCAAGAAGGGGGTAATATTTTCATACGTAAATTGTCAAATTGACAATAGAAATCCACCGTTTTCAGTTTTTTTTTAACAAATAATAACGCTAAAAATGAATTTATTCCATACCTATGAACCGCACTGTATATGTTTCTTCGTAGATTTTCGAGGGGATAATGTTTTGAGATATATATAATACCCTATAGATGATCAGAAAACATTTAATTTTCATTTAATTCAATATTGGTTATCCAAACAGAAACTTTTGAGGATTGTCAATATATATGAAAATATATGCAGAAATATAGAAGCTGCTGACATTACATGTGCCACATTAAATATTGTGAAAAGATTCGGACCAAAAAAGTAAAAAAAAATTATCTGAAATTTGTCATTTAAGCTTTCAAGAAAAATAAAAAGGAAATAATACTTCGAAATTACCATTTAGGAATCAGGTATATTAGGTAAGCAGAAAATCAATTTGAATCCTGACTGAAAAAATATTGGAATGTTCTATCCGACTAGCACTATCTATAAATACTGAACATCATGAAGTGTCAGTTTGGAATGTGCTGGTATCATCATAGTGTAGCTGTTCGTTTGTCTATCACAAGCTAGAGCCCCTATACTTTCGAAGATTATGATAATTATTCAGCAAAGAATCCCAAACCATTATCCGGCTCTACCCAGAGTCAACGAAATTAAATATTCAATACCTACCCCTACTTCCTCCAAAAAAAAAATATTATTCCAATCTTCATTGTTTCAGCGAATATGGAGAGGAAGATGGGGAGATCAAGTATTTTCCGGTGGTTCACAAGTCTTCTTCCTACTGGAGGGAAAGAGAAAAAAGCGGCAGAGCTTGTACTATGTGGTTCACTACACTCGATGATCTTGTTGAACACATCCTCAATAATATTCCCCCCAAAGAAAGAGTGAAAGAAAGTTTCGTAGTGAAATCGATCAAAATGACCAATACTCCACAAATGAAGATAAAGATTGAACCTGGTGAAGAAAGAGACGATCTTTATGCTGGGGATTGGTACGATTTTCTGGAAACAGAAAAAGGAAAATGGATTATGAGAGGTATTTCACTATTCATTACAACGGGAATAAAAATCTTCATTTTGGGTTTTTAATTTTATTATATTCTATGCAATAGGGTCGAAAGAACATTTGATCATTCACGAAACCCACTGATATGAATGCGAGAAGTATAGCCGAAATAACGTCAGGACCAATACACTAGCTATAACTAGTGGCTACTATAGCATTTGTGGCAATTCAAATCTTGAAATTATATTCACGCAATGAACTCAACTCGGTCATAGTATAACGATATACATAAGGCGAAACTTGTAACTAACCTGGAATGGTGAATGTACGTTCATTTGATAACCGATATGAGTTTTAAATACCAATTTGGTAAACTTTCAAAGATAACCGAATAATGTGATGTAGTCAATGTGAGAAATGACATGTCTTTCTTCTTCTTGATATTACCTTCTATTCGAGACCAGGTTGAATGTTTAGAAATATCGTTTCTGGATTAATGGAGGAATCGAGGAATGCAGGTGTTCTGCGGTTTCAGCAGAGTTCTCACAGTAACAATGTCCAGTGAGCAGTCCCGTTACCAGTCTTTGTTGGCCAATCCGAGCGGTTATTTAACTTTCTTAGAATGGGCTCGAATACTTTTTGCTTGCTTTGTCCCGTACATTATTCCAAGAATTTTTATTTGATCAGCTTCCTAGCGCCGAAACTCTTCCTCATTGTAGGCTTTGGAGAGACCACAGAAGGAAATTGAGTGTTTTCCACTTCTTTGGCAAGGCCGTCTCCTTTCTCATTGCCTTTGATTCTGTTGTGACCTGGCACCCATATCAGAGTGATTATTCGCAGTCAGTTTTCCCAGTTCATCTGGGCTCACAAATGTGTGACCAAAGAGCTTCAAGTGCTGCTTGGCTGTCTGATAGGACATAGATTTTTGCCTCTTGGAGCCTCTTGCAAAGCATTCTAGGACGCAAATTTCTATAACTAACTATTGTTAGGGCTTCGCCTAGGGGTTTTGAGAGCCTGAAACTAGAACCCGTCTCTCTTACTCCAGCCCTTCCTTCCCTCCCTTTTTCAAACTGATGCATTCCTTTTCAATTGTGGTCCGTTCGTTTTGCATATATGGTGTTGTTTATGATCACTCCTATAATGCACTTCGAAGACATGCCTAGCTGACATAATACCTGGATTGTAGGGAAATATATTCCGGAATCATTCGCAAAAATTGCTGGGTATTGGACAGAAAACAACTGTTCTACGTCTTCGCTAACGTTTCGCGATTCATTTATCACTTTTCCAGAGCTAAAATAACTGAAAAGATAACAATATCATAATATTTCACCAAAACACTGACACAATCCACCTCAACTGTAAATACGGGTAAACTCACCTCAGGCGTAATTAACGGTACCTAGTACTTAGTCTTCGTTGATGTGCATTGTGACAATGCATTGTTGAAATAATTGGGTATGAATCAATAAAATAGAAATAAGATATTTAAAAGAGGCTGGTCGATTGACGACTAACATTCAAGTGTGAATAAACTTATCAGTAACGACAATGATAAAAGAAGGAATAGAATGACATTACAAATAAAAAATATATACGATAAATCAGTTTTCAACTACAAATAACTTGATGTATATGTATATATGTTCGAAAGGTTTATATACATCAAGTTATTTGTAGTTAAAAACTCATTAATTGTATATATTGTTTATTTGTATTGTTTTTCTTTTCCTCCTTTTATCATTGTCGTTACTGATAAGTTTTATAACACTTGAATGTTAGTCGTCAATCGACACTTGAAATTTATTTCATTTTATGATTCATACATATCAACTGCATGTCAATCACATACAGATAAGTACTATGTACGTTAATTACGCCAAGTGACTTTACCGCATTTACAATTGAGGATTGTATCATGTTTTGGTGCAATATTAGTATTGTTTCTTCAACTATTTTAGCTCTGAAGAAGCGATAAAGAAATCGCGAAACGTTACGTAGAACAGTTGTTTTCTGTCCAATACCCAGCAATTCGGATAACTACGATTTGGATGCAATCAAACTAATTATATTCCAGAATCTTCAGATGTTCAATCAGATTTCCAGCTATCAAATTCGATATCTGGTGCAGTATGAAGGCACCTACTGTCCCTTTCTCTATAACACACAAGTACAGTGGTGCAGTGGGGCAGGTGATTCCCAGACAGGCTTACCGCTGCACTTTTTGAAGGTTGATTTGGGTTTTTGGCCATCATACTAATGAGGCATAGGTGACCATGAATTGAATGATCGGTTGATATGACCAATATTTCATTTCAGGCTTTAAACCATGTCTTGCTTAATAATCTGCGGCATGTCCAGGTTGCCGCTGTAGCCTTGGAAATGATGTTATTGATGTTCCATGTTTGTCTTTGGTCGATCATGACGCACAAATATTTGACTTCTTCGGTGGGTGGTGACTTTAGGGTGGGGTCTTTCAGTTCATCCTTTCGTCTCCTTGTGAATGGATGCAGCACTGTTTTGCTAGAATTCACATTCAGTCCTTCAGTGCCAGCGTACCAGCTTCTGATTATGTAGGGGCTATCTGCATATGACTGATAATATCCCATCATGTTCACCTTCAATAGTAGCGACCAGGTCATCAGCTTCACCAGATTATTCACGGTCAATGACATCGAAGGCGATAGAATACCGCCTGAGGGACAACCTTTCTTTCCGCTGTTATTCTGATCGTTTTTTCTCCGAGAGCAACTGGGATGATTTTACTTTCCAGCATTGCATAATCTATCTGATCAGTGAGGTTTTTATATTCCTTTCCTCTGGTGATCTAATGGAGTAAGGTGGCCACTTTTTCGACCGAGTATGTTTTTTCCATGCTTTCAATCAGGCATTATCAATTCTCAAATGGCCTGCTTGATGGGCGAACTGTTTTTTTGTGAAGCGGTCTGCTTGCAATCCGGAAATTTGGACCATTCATTTTCAAATTGCCTGTTTCCTAGGCGAATTGCTTTTTGTTCAAGTAGCTTACGAATCTTTCCATGTAGTGCACATCCAAACTAATCAAGACCTTGTCACTGGAAATTTAATTTCAACTGATTGTCTCAAGTTTTCACCTACCACGTACTATCGGACATTGTCCTCTGAGGTATTGCCTCCAAAAAAATAGATCAGTAGTAAACTGTGCCGATACTGCGAGAACTTCGCTGAAACTGCAGAACACCTACTTTGTGATTGCCAAGCGCTGTTTTGCAAAAGGCTTGATTTCCTCGAAGGGGTTTCACTAACGACCTCAGACATCAGTAACTCAGCTCCCAGGGAACTGATAATCTTTGCAAGGAATTTCGGAACCATGGGTCTTGAATAGATGAAGGGTAATGTACAAAAACTTTACAGGAGAGGCTGAAGAGCCATATCGACTCCCCCACAATCTACAATCTACCACTTGCCAACTCCCATCTCAGCAGGTTGGAATACAAAATTGTTCTGGATTCTCACCAAGAATTTTTTCGATATTCAGTAGGCACAACGTTCTGTATAATATATCCTCCATCGTTTAGTCACAATTCATCCTTCAGCTTCATCATATCATCATTAATTAGCACATTCCTGTCATTCGGAGCATCAATAGAACACTTTTCAAAGAACCACTGAAGAATATTTTTTTCAAGTGATTTCGGTGTAGACAATTTTTTAACCGACGAAACCAAAAAGGAGGAGATTCTCTAGTCGACGCGTATTTTTTTTTAACTCATGATCACGCATTATTTCTTACTGAGACGTCCGATCCTGATAACTCCTTTCAGTGGATAGAGTGTACTTCGAAGTTGGTCCCATTTGAATTTGAAAGAAGAAATCCACCCCTAACGGTAGCAAAATGAATGATATTGATCACTCACCCTCTGATTTCTGGTCCGTTAACCGATTCTATCAGGCATAACTTTGTACTGGGTTCTTCGATTTGGATGTTTTTTTAATAGATAGGGTATACCTCATATTTGGATTTTGAAAAAAATAATCCACCCTTACGGGTGGAAAAATAGGGGATAATTGATTTTTCACTTGTGAATATTGGCACACCCATATGTAGTTGACAATGGCAGATCGCTACTGTCATTATTTTTGTTCCAATTCCGTCACAATCATTATATTCTATGAGAGGATGGAATGATATACAAAGTAATGAAATAAACTAACCAGAACAACAAAAATAATTTATATTACAACAAATAGTAAAAGTAGATAATCATACTATTTAACTGGTAATAGTTGAAGTAAGGTGGGTAGGTAAGTATTTTGGAAGTAATCAGAAATCAAGTTGGTAGTAATTAGTAGATCTCAGCCACAAAAAATTGAAAAATAAAAACTTTTTAACAAAAAATTAAACCGACGAAATACGGAACTGAAAAGTAAAAAATAAAATAAACCTTCTTAGTCTCAATAACTAAGCTCCTGAACTAATGTGAGTAACTAATTTTGAGTCAGCGCCAAACGAACAATCAACGAATATCATTAAATTACTTCCGAAAATTATCAGAATGTCACCGCGCAACTCGATGCCATCATTTTACGCCTTACCTAATTCATTTGCTTGTTTGTTTGACGCCGACTCAAAATTAGTTACATTAGTTTAGGAACTTAGTTATTGAGACTAAGGTTTATTTTATTTTTTACTTTTCAGTTACGTATTTCGTCGGTTTAATTTTTTGTTAAAAAGTTTTTATGTCTATGCGGGGCTGGTTTTTCGATTGCCATTTATCACATGACTCTCTATTGAAATGAAACGATATCAACCTATTTAATACAATAACAATCGATCAGTTGTCACACACGGGCACTTTGATATTAGTATTCCGGAACTTTGGTGGAAAGTCGAGTGTTAACTGGTGGTTGAGAAATTATCCCGAGTAATCATATTTTTTCCACTGATTGATCTCTCTATGCAGGTACAAAGACGATTTGGGATAATATGTTCCCTCTGCAAAACCGAGGAAAGCAATCGATTCCAGTTTGTGTCAGTGCTTTAGCCATAGCTAACGTATTCGGAATGGTATGTTTCAACAACCACAGCGTTGATTCCATCCTATTATATGGAGATAAGCTCTTCACATTCGTGAAAAGAATGAGAAAGAAGCAACTGCTGCAAGACACACAGAAAAAGCTATCAGAAGATGAGGTTGATTGGTTGATCCAACATGAAGAATTTGAAATAGGCGACATCCCTAGGAAAATATGCATATCAAAATTTTTGATTGATGCATTTGTGGAACCAGATGTGATACTGGGCGACATTAATGCACATAATTCTGATGTTCTGGGTGTCAGAAGAGGTCTAGAAGAATTCTTCAAGACGCATAAATACGGATTGCTACAAGCCAAAAGTAAGCGATGTTGTTTTTCACTATTGAAGTGACTTCTACATTGATCTTCATATTTTGAACCTGAAAATAAATAATAGACCATCTGACATCTCTTTATCTGAAGCAAACCAACGCATTTTCCTGAAATGAGTTTTCAAAATCAGTACACGTGTTTCGAAAGAGAATATCATCCTCAGATAAACTTAATTCCAATTGCAATATCTTGTAATGAATTATTTAACCAGGTAGTTTAAGGTATACTTGTCACTTGCAGATCAGTTCGAGGGATAATTGAATGGAACGATTGTTTATAGGTATTGATAGAATGAGTTTTCGACTTCTGCTACCTCTAACATTCCAGAGTCGTTAGCAGATCGATATTTCCCAATGAATAGGGGAGTGGCAAAAGTTCAACTTATTCTGGTATGTTACTGCGTTTTTGGTATTTTAAAAATTTACTGATTTTTTTTTAATTCTTTACTTTAAATGTGGATTTTTATTAGATATTAGTGGGTGATTCAAGCAGGTTCTGGACCCTCCTCCACCACAACTAGGCCTGATGATCACAGTATTGAAATTTGGTGATGGTCAGTGTATGTTTGAAAGTTGGGATGGTTCGTTTACGAATTGATGAATTCTTATATTCGACAATTAGACCAATCAATAGAGATCTTTTCGTGACAAAAATAGTACCAGGAAATCGACTGTGACATGATACGAAAGACGGTCTGTAGTTATATCTATTGTAATGTTTCCTACTCGCAAAAAGCAAAATATCGTGTTTTTTTTTCGTTTTTCGCGTCTAACACGAAAACTAAGTGGAAAATTTTTGGGCTTGACACAACGCATGCATTCAACCTCAATTGGAAAAAAAACGTGATTTCTCTAATGAATCCTCAAGAGGACCAGAAAATATTATGCTACGTTTCAATCCAATCGCCCTAGAAAAGAATAATCAGTTAACATTAATGATTCTTTGAGCGATTGATCAACTCTGAAAATACCTTGTCTTAAATAACTCTCTCAGTACCTTCTTTCACGGTTTGCTCAGGAGAGATCCTAGCCAGTTACCCCCTCCCCTGCCGAAAAAACTGATTCCCTTTTTTTCTTATTACCTTTTTCATTTTATTTTATTAACTTAGTCTGTTCGTTGCTTCAACCTCTCATGAAGATACATTCGATTGAAATCACTCGCAATGCACAGGTGTTTGGAACAAGCGCCACTGTTATGATTCCATGGCCGTGAAATAATGAAGCCAGCATCATACGAGGACTACTGCGCATGCGGACTGGAGGCGAGTCTAAGGAACGAATAATAATAATAATAATAATAATAATAATATTTATTCATCTGCTCGATATATAAACAATAGACAATACATTGTACAGACTTTTGATAATAAATTTTTACATTTAACATTTAAATATGTGCGGATATGTGAACAAATAATATAGGAATACACCATATAAGGCATGGCCTTGAATGGTGTCAAGTTATACACATTCTACCTGAGATTTGTCCCTATTCATAGTACTTATAATGTGGGGGTTCATTGAGAAAAATCAGCGATTTGTGAATAATGACCCTCCATCAAATATTACTTATTATGTGCTCTTTATAGGTTATCCTTAACGAATTATAGACATAGAATTATAAAAATAAAAATAAATAATATATAAATAAAATAAAAATAAATAGTATATAAAAATAAACAATTCTAACAAACTCTTGAGTTGTAAAAACATCTAACAAATCTAATCTGAACTAGTGTTCCTATAGTTATTAATTATATTACTTTAATATTGGAATGGTAATTATTTCTCACATCAATGAAGTCGTGTAATTGCGATCGAGGAATTTGGAATATAAATTTTTTCACTTTTGTCTTGAATAATTTATCTGAATTTATATTTTTCATTTCAATCGTTAGAAGATTATAGAGTTTTGGTCCCAGATAGGTATGACATCTAAGTGCAATATTTTTTTCAGGTTTTGGGATTACTGAAGAAAGTTTTTCGTATCTCGTATCGTATTCATGCTTGATAGGAATTAAGGTATGTTTGTGTTGATGTTGTTTAATAAGGATGTTATAGCAGAATAATTGGCGAGGATCTAAAATTTGTGATTCTGTATATAATATATTCGATGGATAATCTCTCGTTTTTTTGTAGATGATTTTCAATAAAAATTTCTGCATTCTTTCTATTCTTTGAATGAATGTGATTGCAGCACCACCCCATGCTACTACTCCATATGTTAGATGTGATTCACATAATGCGTAATATAGAGTTTTGAGGTATTGTATTCCGAAGATTGATGAGAATTATTTAAATTTATAAATCAGATACCTTAATTTTTTCACTAGGCTGTTAATATGTGGCTCCCATTTCAGATTATTGTCAATGATGACTCCAAGGTATTTTATTCTGTCTACGGCCGATATTTCGAAAGAGTTATTTTGGTGTGAGATTGTAAGATTTTTGTAAGACGGAAGATATTTAGAATAAGATGTGAAGGGTATGAAGAATGTTTTGCTGAAATTGATAATCAGAAGTTTCTTATCAAGCCATTTCAATATTTTTGGGAAGTCATTCTCAACTTTGGCCTTGAGTTTATTCCAAGAGGAATCTTCATAAAATATCACCGTGTCATCGGCAAATGTTATGAATTTTCCCTCAGTAGGAATTTTAAATAATTCATTCAAATATACAATGAAGAGAATCGGTCCCAGTACTGTGTACTGTGTACTGTGGAGCACCATATTTCACTGTAGCTGTTTCACTCATTGTTTTGTTTATTTGTACAGTTTGTGTTCTTTCTGCGAGATAGCTTTCTATCAGTTTGTATGGGGTTCCCCTGAAGCCGATTCTTTCCAATGCTCGAAGTAATTCCGGGTGACTTACTGTATCGAATGCCTTTTTAAGGTCGACAAAAATTCCAAGAGCTGGTTTTTTCTTATCTATCGATTTGTTTATATTTTCCGTTAGTAGAGCAATTGCATCATTTGTAGATCTTTTCCCCCGAAACCAAATTGTTGATCAGACAGAATTTTGAATTTTTCTAAATATCTCATCAGACGTTTCTTTATTATTTTTTCGAATAGTTTAGCTAGGTTGAGATGAGTGAAACGGCCTATAATTTGTAGTGTCAGTTTTATCGCCGGTTTTATAAAGAGTTTTATAACAGCAACTTTGAAAATCGACGGACAGACTCTCATTAAAACTTTGATTGAAGATACTCGAGAGGTGCCGAAATATTATCGGAAATATGTTTTATCGTTTCTGCCATGATACCATCTCTTCCAGGTGCTTCTATTATTTTCAACGATAGAATGGTGTCCATTATTTCTGCTGGATTCGTGTCTTCCAGATAGAAAGAGTTTGTCAATGCCCTTCCGTAATCTTCACAGTTATTAACATGGATTTCATTTGCTAGCTATTCTCCAATTTGCGTGAAGAAAGCACAGAAAGTATCAGCTACTTCTTGATCATTTTCCGTGTATTTCCCATTTTCTTTTTGATTTTCTTGATTTCGGATTCTTTTTTGTTTCCACTTGAGATTTCTTTTACACAGCTCCATACCATTTGTGAATTGTTCTCATTTCGATCTATCGGTTTTTCATAGTAGTTTAATTTTGCTTTTTTTATTATTTCATTTAATTTGTTCCGGAATTTTTAAAATTGCTTGTGTTTTCTGGTGAGGGATTTTTTCATTTCAAAGATAGTTGTTGTTTTGATTTACGGATTTTACCAGGCCTGCAGTCATCCATACTTTACGTTTCTGTGAACTTTCTGTTTTGGTTTATAGTTTTGAACTTTTTCAATATATTTATTAATTTTTGAATGAATATGTTCGCGAGTCTTCCGCATTTTTTCCGAGAATATATGTCAAGCCATGTTCTTGGTTTGGGTATGATTTCAGCTTGTCTTTATCAAGTATGTTTTTTTGTTTCGTTGTGTTTGTGTTTTTCTTTACTTCAGGAAGCGATATTTGAAATGCTATGGAGTAGTGATCTGTGATACATGTTTTTATGATAGTTGGTATTATTTCCTCATATTGCGCATTTGATTTCAAAAACATATGATCGATACATGACTTACTGTTTTCTTGTACTCTCGTGTAACTATTTATCAAGGACATGAATCGTTCCTTCCCCAAAATATTCAGGTAATCCTGTACAAAATCATCTTCTCCTAAAATGTCGATGTTGACATCATCCAGGAGAATATGAAAATCTACTTTTGTTTTACAATTTTCTAGATACCTATTGAGATCATCATTGAAAGTTATTATTTCTGTAGATGGTGATCTATATAAGGCTGTTACCATCCATTTATTGTTAATTATCACTTGTATAATGTTAAAATTATTGAAATTTTCAATATTATATTTATATTCCAACTCCTCTTTCACATATACAACGACTCCATCATTCTGGTTAACGTTTCCATTATTGTGAATTGAGTTATACCTATTTAAGCCATATAGAGAAGTTTCAAATATTTTCCAAATTATTTTTCATATTTTGCAGGAGTAATTTTAATTCATCAATATTTTCGTTAGTACTTCTGATGTTCATATGAAATCCAACTAGTAAAGTGATACTTACCGTTCAGAATGGAGTGTCGTGCTCACAGACCAACACATGAGCTAACAAAAAAAATGCGTTACAATTAACGAGCCCCAATTTCGTAACAATATCCGATGTTTCCTCAAGGAAAAGAACTGAATGATGTTAATTGAAGAACTAATCCTCATACGAGTATAATTTGACTGATTTTTCTTTGTAAGAGATGAAGTGTTGGCTCGATTTTATCCAACAACCTGCTCAACTCATCCATCTCTCTATGATACGAACATATAGTTGATGGAAAAAATAAAAGCAGATGAAATGTTTGAGTTTCACTTCATAGAAGTGAAATTCACCAATGCATGATTTGAATTTTTTGGATTTTGATTTTCGCGCTTACCTTGGATCCAATGTTTGTTTGAAAAAGTGGATATAAATAGAGTTTTGGATCAGGATTTTATTACAAATATATTCGTTCAACAGATGACGATTCCTTGGAATTTGGTGCTTGTTCGCCCATACAGTGGTTCAGCATTAGTCATTGCGTTTTATGTCGGTGAAGTGAATTGTCCCCATGAAAGTTTTTTATTGATTCCTGACATGCCATTACTCCGAATGTATTCGAAATTTCAAAGCTTCGTACATTCATGTTCAACAGATGAAATGCTTCAAACATGAAGGGTTATTATCTTTCCGTTAGAGCCTTCCCATATATCGAAGATTAATTTTTGCAACATCCGCGGACTCAACAAGAACATCAATGACGTCCACCATCACCTACAGACGAAAAAACCGGATATTCTGGCTCTAACAGAAACACAAGTAAACTCGTCCACCAACAAGGTCCATATGCTTTGTTCTGGTTACGAACTCCATTCTCGATTCAGGTTCAAAGGTGGAGTCTGCCTTTACGCTAAGGCTAACCTTTCATGCCAGCGTGAAGAGAGTTTGGAACCGAAAGACTTTGATGTGATGTGGTTCAAGCTATCTGATACCAAACTGACTAAGTTCCTCTGCTGCCTTCACCTTTCACCTAATGAACCTTCATATAACGACTTCTTTGAGTTTTTATCACTCAAACTGGACTACATTCAGGAGAACCATCCAACAGCTGAAACCATAATCATGGGAGACTTTAATGTACATAACGCTGCCTGGCTCAAATTCTCCAACAAAACAGATGATGCGGGTCGTCAAGCCGAGGCCTTCGCCATCACTCATGGTCTAGAACAACTGGTCGAGCTACCAACCCGCATCCCTGATGTCAACAACCAGTCTGCCAATACACTAGATCTTTTCCTCATCACCAATCCTGACCCGTATAGAATGGAAGTTTGTGCCCCACTTGGAAACTCTGATCACACCCTCATCTCCACAACATGCTCTTTCCGTTTACCATCGAGCTGCACAATACCACCCCGTCTCATGTGGCATTACAATTCGGCCGACTGGGAAGGTCTTCGTATGTTTTTCTCAGCGTTTCCATGGAAGAGAGTTTGTTTCTCTTCAGTAGATCCAACACGATGTGCTGAGACAATTTCTGAAATCATCATGTTGGGGATGCAAACCTACATACCGAATACCGAAAGAAGAACATCATCCGATAAGACCTGGTTTAACAGAAACTGCTCTAGAGCTGTGGCTTCCAAACAGGCAGCATACCATCGATGGCTAGAAAATCCGGGCCCTGAGACCAGAGCAGCATATGTCGAGGCTAGGGGCATATGCAAAGAGACAATAGAATGCTCAAAAGATGCCCACAATGCCAAAATAAGATCAAAACTTGCTGAATGTCCTAACGGATCCTGTTCATTTTGGTCTTTCGCCAAAGCTGTGGGAAGAAACTTCACTTCCAGCTCATTTCCTCCTCTAACCAAAGAAGATGGAACACTAGCAACGACTGCCCAGGAAAAGCCAATATCTTTGCGCACCTATTTGCTGGAAATTCCACTCTGGATTCATCGGGAAAACAACCCCCGAACATTACACCTATTGACAGTCACATGCCCGAGATCACCTTTCACCAACGTACTATCAGAAAGATTTTGCTGGGTCTCAACACCAACAAAGCCTGTGGATCTGACGGAATCCCGCCGATTGTTCTCAAGAAATGTTCCCCCGAACTAACACCTGTTCTTTGCAAGTTGTTCAACCACTCTTACAATTTGGGGGTATTTCCGTCCAATTGGAAAATTGCAAGAGTACAGCCAGTCCCTAAAAAAGGCAAAAAGGCCCTACCTAGCAACTACAGACCTATCGCACTGCTATCTATTATTTCAAAGGTCATGGAAAAGCCATCAACATCGAGCTCATGAAATATCTGGAAGACTCAGGAATTGTCAACGATAGGCAATATGGCTTCCGCCATCAGAGATCAACTGGTGACCTGCTCGCTTACGTCTCACATATATGGCAGCTATCTATTGAAAAGTATGGAGAAACTTTAGCTGTGGCATTAGATATCTCCAAGGCGTTCGATCGAGTTTGGCACCAGGGACTCCTCGCCAAGCTTCCGTCTTATGGCTTGCCCCTCAGCTGTGTTCTCTGCTTGCTAGTTTTCTCAAACAGGTTCTCCATGTAGTGGTCGATGGAGTTTCATCTGACACTCTACTCATAAATGCTGGTGTTCCGCAAGGATCTATTCTCGCACCAACACTATTTCTACTTCACATCAACGACCTGTTGAAAGCAACTTCATGTCCAGTACACAGCTTTGCCGATGATAGTACCCTCCATACCGCTTTCTCTTCCAGGGCCCCTATATCAGCCCGTGAAACCAGAAATGAACGAGGAAGAAATGTTAATAATATAAATATGGACTTAGCAACAATTCTCGAGTGGGGATCTAATAACTTGGTAGAATTCAATGCAAACAAAACACAAGCATGTCTTTCTCTAGAAAAGCCGATCTCACTGTGCCTAACATAACTTTCTCAGGAGTAACCATACCACTGAAGTCATCCATATCGATGCTTGGTATTACTATCAGCAATAACCTTTCCTGGGAAAAATCACGTGAGGTCCATTGCCAAAAGTGCATCCCAAAACTTGGTTTTTGTTTCGTGCCAAGAGCTATTTCACCCCACTCAGCTGCTTATGATCTATAAGGCACAGATCCGACCTGTCCTGGAATACTGTTCCATATTTGGAGCGCGGCACCTAAACATATCCTGAGGCTATTGGATTCTGTCCAAAAGGGCAATTCGTCTCGTCGGTGATGCCTCGCTTACAAACTCGCTCACTTGTCTGGAACACCGTAGAAAAGTTGGCGATTTGTCTCTATTTTATAGATATTTTCATGGGCGATGCTCTTCTGAAATATCAACAATCGTTATTGCTTTGGCAGTCTCTTCGAGACTAACCCGTCGAATTCAGTCATCACACCCCTTCGTGGTCACTTTGGAGACCTGCAGAACATCACTTCCCAAAGACTCGTTCATCCAACGAACAGCGAGGCTTTGGAACTCATTGCCTAGGGAGGTGTTCCCCGAAGCATACAACCTCCAGAAATTCAAGAAGAACACCAACTCCTACCTTCTTTCCCTTGGTTCCCACGATGTTCTCTGAACATCACAGGATATCCCTTTTCTTGGGAACCAGAACATAAAAAAAAAAATGCTACAACAATCCAATCACAATGATGTAACATTTGTATGCTATAATAATCCAATCACATCAAAAATGCTAATGGATACATCCAAACGATGTGTTCCAAGTACTTGAATAATATTCTTTGCACTGAAATATATTATGTCTTGGGAATTCATTGAGATTTTTCGTTCTTCACAGAACTTGACATTGCCATTGCTTTATTCCGTAAATCAACCTCCTTGAATTATTCCATCACACTTTCACTAAAATATTTCAAACTTGGAGCGAAATCAACAATTTATACTCCACTTTGACAAATTTCAGATTTGACTGTGGCAGTTTGGCGTGGTGAAAAAATGTTCTACATGTTTGATGGCTTGAACCGTGGACCAAATGGTGTTCTATCCCCAAATGGAACAGCTTGTATTACAAGATATTTGGACTTGGGTAAAATGGCGGACACATTTCTTGCAAATGTATCTAAATATGGAAATAACATGTTTGTCATCCATAATGTGGAAATGGATAAGGATCTTTGTCCCAGAGAAAGAGAACCCAAAATCATTGTAAAACCTCCAAAAACTGTTGCTGTTGGAGGATTCAGCAACGTTATGCCTGGTAAATGGAATATACTCATTAACAATGAATAAGTTGACTACTATAACATAATCTATACTATTATAAAATTATAGTTATCTATTTGTTTGATTGTTTCTTTATTTGATCGAGCATTATAGTCTAGTTAACAAGTGCTTTTTAGGTCAAAATTGTTTCGCATTCTCCGAAAATTATGATTGAGGTGTCATTCGATTCGGAATGGCATGTAGATATTTTTTGAGAAAATGCTAAGGCCGCTCGCAAAAATTGCAATAGTTATAAACAATTAAGTGAAAAAAAAGGGGGGTTTGGTTTTTCGCCAATATCTCAAAAACGATTTGAGATCATTCAAATTTGAAAAAAGATGCAAAAATAAGAGGAAATTTCCTAAGAAAAAAATCCGAATTCCGGAACTGTAGGACCAATATTTATAATTTTCCCAGATGGTTTAAAATACGCCCGAAAACGGGTACTCCGGCTTGCGCAAGCCACGTCCCCTTCGGACTTTTAATGAATAAATATTATTTGAACTTATTAAATATGAAAATTAAAAATCGAAAAAATTCAGGCGCCTGCAGGATAGATCAATGAACAATAATCCGTGGTCCAAAAATCTTTATCGCAATTTTTCAATAAGTTATCCATTAGTTAATTAACAATTTTTTGTAGCACGAACATTAACATTGCAAGTGCGATAATTGTTATACTATTGATCTGAGAATGTTTTCATTCCGTGGAGCTATTTTTCAAAGGTCTAAGAATCGATTTCCGTTAGAAAAGTTGAAAAATTGTTGATTTTCGTTTTGTTATTAACAATTTACCAAGGTGAAAAATTATAAAGCTTCATTCAACATTGAAAAAAAACTTTTTTTTAATAATATTATTATTGATCCGCTTTCTTATGATCAGAAACTACTAATAAATGATTTTTAATAATGTTTATCTCCTAGGGTTCAAAAAATTGTTATAAAAAAATGCGTTGTTCATGAGATATTTTTTTTTTTTTTATAACATAATCTTTGATAATAATTATGATTTCTCAAAAAAAAAACGTTTTTTAAAAAAAGAATTTTATTGCTTGAAACGCATTTGTTAAATAACATTTTTTTACCACTTGTTATGAAAATTGAGGAACCATTTTTTTTTAATCATTATTCATCTTGGTCTTCTATATAAAAAAAAAACGTTTATTATTCAAAGTTTCATTCTTCATTTAATAAACAATTCGTTATAAGCAAATAAATTATCTCTTTGTATTTTTTTTCTTTTTCTACTCAAAAAAACAAAAACAACCATGTATTATTTTTAGAAAAAAAATATTTATATTTTCTATTGAATTTTTTATTTTCTGTTCTTTTTCATTCCACCACTCTGACCTGGTTTTTTATGTTTAATTTTATTTTAACTTTTTAACTAATGAAGATACAAGGAAAAAATGATTCATTCTTTATTGATTAAACAACAAATCAAGCCAAAACTGTTTTCTACTTTCATGTTAAAATATCTTATAAACTAATATAACTATGACCATACAACTTATGTAACTTTTTATCTAACGTATATTTATCAACAATTTTAGCTTATAAATTTCAGTTTTGCTCGGTAATTTTTTTACTTATGAATCAAAATAAATTTGAAAACAAAAATCTCCAAGTTTATCAGCCTAAGCATCTCAGTAACTGAAAATTAATTAGAAATGTTATCTAATTCAAGTAAGTTTATTTATAAAATATTGTGGAATTTTTTTTTTCTGAAAGATTATTTTAATAAACAAATGGTATAAATTAAATAAATAATTGAGTGAGAGCTTCAAATTTGGGCTTAAGTTTTTGTTTAATTAATAAAGAATAAATAAGTGTAATGAATAATAAATAAATTTTTTCCCTGTATCTCCATCAGTTAAAAAGTTATAATAAAATTAAACATAAAAAACAAGGTCAGAGTGGTGAAAGGAAAGAGAACAGAAAATTTGAAGTCCAATAAAACATATAAATATTTTTTTTTTCCAAAAATAATACATGGTTGTTTTTGTTTTTCTGAGTATTAGTTTATAACAAATCGTTTATTAGATAAACAATGAGAATTTAAATAATAAACGTTTTTTTTTAATATCGAAGACCAAGATAAATAATGATTAAAAAAAATTGTTCCTTAAAAACAAGTGGTAAAAAAAAATTTATTAAGAAAATGCGTTTTCAAGCAATAAAATTTTTTTGGAATTTTTTTTAAAAACATAATTATCATCAAAGATTATGTCATAAAAAAAATTAAAATATCTCATAAACAACGCATTTGTTTATAATAATTTTTGAAACAATAGGAGATCAAAATTATTAAAAATCATTTTTGAGTAGCCTCTGAACATAAGAAAACGGATCAATAATAATATTATAAAGAAAAAGTTTTTTTCAATGTTCAATGAAGCTTTATAATTTTTCACCTTAGTAAATTGTTAATAACAAAACGAAAATTACCAATTTTTCAATTTTTCCAACGGGAATCTTCTCTTAGACCTCTGAAAAATAGTTCCACGGAAGGAAAACATTCTCAGATTAATAGTTTAACAATTATCGCAGTTGCAATGTTAATGTTCGTGATACAAAAAATTGTTAATCAACTAATGGATAACTTATTGAAAAATCGCCACGGATTATTGTTCATTGATCTATCCTGCAGGCGCGTGAATTTTTTCGATTTTTAATTTTCATATATAATAAGTTTAAATAATATTTATTCATTAAAGGTCCGAAGGGGACGTGGCTTGCGTAAGCCGGAGTACTCGTTTTCGGGCGAATTTTCAACCCTCTGGGAAAATTATAAATATTGGTCCTACAGTTCCGGGAGTCAGGATTTTTCCTCAGGAAATTTCCTCCTCTTTTTGCATCTTTTTTCAAATTTGATTTATCTCGAATAGTTTTTGAGATATTGGCGAAAAACCGAAATCCGTTTTTTTTTCACTTAATTGTTTATAACTATTGCAATTTTTGCGAGCGGCCTTAGCATTTTCTCAAAAAATATCTACATGCCATTCCGAATCGAATGACACCTCAATCATAATTTTCGGAGAATGCGAAAAAAATTTGACCTAAAAAGCACTTGTTAACTAGACTATCACGCGAAAACTACTGAACTAATTTGGATAAAAGTGGTGTGAATTTTATCCCGCTACTATGACGGAAACCGGAGATATAACAATAAAACCACGTTTTTCCACAACCAAGTTCAACCAATGTGAGATCAGCTCCCATTTCAGGTTCATCTTCCTTTTGTATATACAGTGCTAGTCAAAAGTCCCCTCCCCCCCTCGTATCTTTTGAACGGGTATACTTATAATAATGAAATTTGGAGGGTGGAAATAAACGGATGTAGGCTTCTCAACTGGTCATAACAGGTGACGCAATAGTCATAAATGACGTCACAAGGCCACTGTGACCAATAATTTTAAATGGGACCCTATGGCAAGTGACAGCTCGTTTGAAAGGTATTGAAAATACCTATTCAGTCATACCAATTTTGTTTGGGTTTCGGCTGATTTTGATTGATAAATTGGAGAAATACGAAAATTATAGTTTCGCATTTAATTAATAAAGATTTAAGAACCAGTTCTTATAATAAGTGTTCAAAATGTGCTCCATCTACTTCCTGGCAGTAATGCATCCTATTGCTGAACTCTTGTCGTACTCGTCCCAGTGTGTCAGCGGAAATTGCCCTACATTCTTCAACAATTCGTTGTTTCAGATTGGCAATACTGTCAGGTGCTGTAGCGTAAACCTTAGATTTCAAGTACCCCATAGAAAAAAATCTAATGGTGTAAGGTCCGGTGACCGAGCTGGCCATTCGATCGAACCTCGTCGTCCAATCCATCTACCACGATATTCTTCATCTAGGTAACGTCTTACTGCACCGTAATAGTGTGCAGGAGCACCATCTTGTTGAAACGTTATTTCCAAGTTGTCGAACTCATCTGGATTATCTTCTAGAATTTCAAGAATTAACGCCTCAATATCATTTTGTAACATCTCCAGATACAATTCACCGGTTAAGTTAGCATTGAGAAAAGAGGCCCAACTATGTGGTTTCCCAAAATACCTGCCCAAACATTTACTTTTCTGAGAATTGAGTATGTTTTCACGAAAGATGTGAGGATTTGTGTCACCCAATACCTCACATTTTGAGTGTTAACATTTCCATTGAGAAAGAAAGTACTTTCGTCACTAAAACAAATTGTCTGTATGTAGCCTGGTTGTTGGTTCATTTTATTGGACATAGTTTCACAGAATTCTAGTCTTCGGTCGGGGTCATCATCTGAAAGTTGGTGCACCATTTTTAATTTGTATGGATGAAATTTGTTTTAAGCCAACACCCTATGTACTGTCCTTGACTGACTTCACAGATAGACGCAACTTGGGCTGTGGAAGAAGTAGGGTTTACTACCATTTCTCCAATTATGTCAATTTTTTTGTCATCACTAATTGTTGGTCGACCAGATCGTTTGGCATCTTGAACACTACCTGATGCTTCAAACTTCCGAAGAAGCTCCCTCAAATAAACCCTCGATATAGGGCGATCGGGGTACCTCTCATTAAACAGTCGTTCCGCTGCATGGAAATTGTTTCTACATTCACCAATTATTAAGATAGCTGCTACTTTGTCGGCTACAGTACGTACCATTTTGCCTATGTAAACACTTAAACGTCTCGTTAAACAATAGCTTAGGTATATTTTCAAGGTATAAACACTTTTGACGAGTAGAGAATTCAAAAACGTCAACCTTTTTGACAATTAACCAGAGGCGTACTTTAAAATCTTTATTAATTATATGCGAAACTATAATTTTCGTATTTCTTCAATTTATCAATCAAAATCAGCCGAAACCCAAACAAAATTGGTACGACTGAATAGGTATTTTCAATACCTTTCAAACGAGCTGTCACTTGCCATAGGGTCCCATTTAAAATTATTGGTCACAGTGGCCTTGTGACGTCATTTATGACTATTGCGTCACCTGTTATGACCAGTTGAGAAGCCTACATCCGTTTATTTCCACCCTCCAAATTTCATTATTATAAGTATACCCGTTCAAAAGATACGAGGGGGGGAGGGGACTTTTGACTAGCACTGTATAATAACGGGATAACAGGAAACGAAGTAACGGAAAACCGAATAAAGGTATAACGGGACAACGGGATAACGGAAAGCGGGATAACGAGAAACGGGATAACGAGAAACGGGAAAACGAGAAACAAACGGGATAATGAGATAACTGGAAACGGTATAACGCAAAGAGGGATTACGGGATAACGAAAAACGAAATATTGAAAAGCGGGCAGAGCCATACGCTTTTAACAATAGAGAGAAAACAATTTTTTCCCAACCAAATGCAACCAATGTAAGGTGAGATCCCGTTTCAGGTTCATCTCTCTTTTGAATATACAATGACCGGCAGAAAGTACGCATCATATGGGAAATTCTTTTATTAATAAATTTTGACGAATATCGATATGTGCAATCGCTTCTGCATCAAAAGCAACCCCAAACGACGTTGTACAGTGCCGTTCGTCTTTTCGTGTTTGGAGGGAAATCTAAAAAAATAAAAAATTATTGATTTGTTGAAAATATAAACAGGATGTTCATAAAATCAGATGTGGAATCATCTGCGACTGAAAGATAAACTTTAGTCACTATCTTCCATCGTCAAGATAACCTCTTGTGGGGTATTCATGTTGAAAAGGGAAACATTCTCAATTGAATATTGATAGAAATATTTTTCTGTGAATTGAAAAATCCACGATTAAAATGAAGTTATTTTTTGTGAATGTCTAACAGAAAACAACTACTTCCCCGGATAAAGCCACGCTGGACATTGACCTACATCATTTCAATCGTGGATTTTTCAATTCACAGAAAAATCTTTCTATCAATATTCAATTGAGAATGTTTCCCTTTTCAACATTAAAAATTATGTTTCAAAACACACTTAGTTGGGAAAATATCGCAAAATGTTATTGGAAAAAGTTGTTCAAAACGTTATTTTATAGCTATGTACAAGTTTTGAAAAAAATCTGAGATAAAAAAATAAAAATCAATTTTTTGCCATAATAAAAATTTCAATTTGAAAAATACATTTTAGACAATGAAACTCATTAGTAAGGCCAACAGTAATATTTAAAATGATATTTTGCAAATATTCGCAAGCTATTTCTATTTTATTCGGAAAAAAATTGAAATCTATGGATTTGCCATGTATTCAGCTGCTTCATAAGAGGTCACTAAAATATCTCCAGGACATTATAATCCCGATACTGTTCATTATTAATGAAGGTCCTTGTATCTACATAATTTCAAATTGAATTTTTTATTCAAACAAAAAATAAATTGATTGATTGTTTATAATTATTTCAGCTTCTAATTTTATTATAAAATGTAATTATGTAAAAAAATTAATCAATTTTTTGTTCTAATAAAAAATTCATTTAAAAATTCTGTAGATACATGGTTCTTTGTCAATAATAAACAGTATCGGGATTATAATGTCCTGAAGATATTTCTGTGACCTCTTATGAAGCAGCTGAACACATGGCAAATCCACAGATTTAAAATTTTCTTCTAATAAAATAGAAGTAGCTGGTGAATCTTCACAAAATATTATTCAAAATATTACTCTTGGGCTTTACTAATGAGTCCCTTTGTCAGAAATGTATTTTTCCAAATTGAAATTTTTTTTATGGCAAAAATTGATTTTTATTTTTTCATCTCAGATTTTTTTCCAAACTTGTACATAGCTATAAAATGTCGTTCTAAACAACTTTTCCGAATAACATTTTTCAATATTTTCCCAAATAAGTGTGTTTTGAGACATAATTTTTAATTTTTTTAAATTTCCCGCCAAACAAGAAAAGACGAACGGCACTGTACAACATCTTTTGGGGTTTCTTTTGATGCAGAAGCGATTGCATGTATCGACATTTGTCAAAATATTATATTAAAAAAATTCCCATATGATGCGTACTTTCTGCCGGTCATGTATTTCCGGACACTGTATAATAATGGGATAACAGGAAACGGGATAACGGAAAACCAAATAATTATAATTTTTAATTTTCGTAAACTCTGGTAAGTGGTCAAATGTTCCTTCATATTTTCTTGGGACAAGTGAATAGACAAATGAGCGTTTGACATCAGTTCGGCTCATCGATGCTCAACCTAAGTTTCTGAGATAATTGGGAAAAACTGATGATATGTCCTTAGTAGAGGCATAATTTCCTTTATGCAATAATCGCATAATGCTAATTTCTTACAACATATCGGAATATGTGTCAACCTCCTGAACATTTTTGATGTTGGGAGAATCGGAAACATAGTACGGGTAAATCAGAATGAGACCGATAACTCCATTTTTTGATCGAATTGATGTCGTGGATTCAATGTTATATTACCATACTTTCTTGTATATGATTGTTTTGACAGATCAATTGACAAACAAACCCAACCTCAAATTCATAATCCCCTACTTAGATAAGAGTTAGGGTCTGAAATAATTTTTGCGAAAAACTGAAGATAAGTAGTCTCAATTTGTTGAAGTTTATGTTGGAGTATCATCATCAAAGCCTTTTCTGATTGAATTATCTAGGAAAATAGTATCCAATCAACATGTTTTTGATGAAAAAAAACAATTATGGTGTATTAATATCTACTTAAATGTTTTTTTTTCGATTCGTGATAACTAGTTGCAAAGTCGAGCCTTTCATGCTAGTTTGTGGTAGGCTGTTCAGAACACCACTGATCAACGCATAAAACATACACGAAATTTGGAACTAAAAAGAAACGTAGCCTTTTTTCATTGTTCCTGGTAGAAACTCACTGATATATCGATACTTACAATAGACATAATCGACAGAAACCCAAGGCAGTTTGTATTATTGTCAAGTCATCTGTCATCAGTTCAGTCATTGAACATCGTTTTAAAATGGATTATTCATTTGAAGAATATACAGATATGGTGAAACAGGGGGGAAATGCCAGAGCCGCTGCTGAATTATATCAATATAGATATACAAACAGACATCATCCACATTTCATTACTTTTATAGCTGTGCATCCACGATTGAAAGAAACGGGGTCCTTTAAGTTCAGTAAACACCATTGTGGTGCGAATAGAACAAGAAGAGATAATGTTACGGAAAAAGAAATTTTCGAACGATTAGCAGCAGATCCTTCTACCAGCGTTCGGGCTATTTCGTCAACAATCAACAGTGAGTCGGGTAGCACGTAAACAACTATTGTAAATTCTGGGCTACTCGAAGACGTACCTCGATTGGTTCGTCAAAGAATGTGGTGTCAATATGACGGCCCTTTCCAACGAATCGTTCGTCAATTTCTTGATCAAACATGCCATGATCGGTGAATAGGTAGACGTGATCCCATACATTGCCCTGCACGTTCTCCGGATTCAACTTCACTAGACTTTTATGTGTGGATACCTTAAATCTCTAGTGTATGAAACACCTGTAGAATCTGTGGAAGATTTAACGGCAATAATTTTAGTAGTATGTACGTTAATACAGGATACACCAGGAATATTCCAAAGCGTGATACGGAAATGCCAATTGTGTATTGAACAAAATGGTGGTCCATTTGAACATTTGCTTTAATGCCTTGTTTGTTTCTATGTAGTAAACCCACTAAACCAATGCTATCATTTAAGTAGATATTAAAAGACAATAATTGATTTTATTCATCAAAAACATGTTGATTGGATAATATTTTCCTAGATAATTCAATTAGAAATGGCTTTGATTATAATACTCCAACATAAACTTCAACAAATTTAGAGTACTTATCTTCAGTTTTTCGCAAAACTTATTTCAGAACTCAACTCTAATCTAAGTGGAGTAATTATGAATTTGAGGTTGGGTTTGTTTGTCAGTTGATCTGTCAAAACAATCATATGCAAGAAAGTATGGTAACATATCAGTCAATCCGCGATATCGATTCGATCAAATAATATGATGAATACAAAAATGGAGTTATCGGTCTTATTCTGACTCTCCCGTACTATGTTTCCGATTTTCCAAACATTAAAACATGTTGAGGAGGTTGACACAAATTCCGATATGTTGTAAGAAATGAGCATTATGCGATTATTACACATAGGAAATTATGTCTCTACTAAGGACATATCTTCAGTTTTTCTCAATTATCTCAGAAACCTCCTTTTTTAGGCACATGGAATGTTATGACTTTTAGGTTGAGTATCGATGAGTCGAACTGATGTCAAACGCTCATTTGTCCATTCACTTGTCCCAAGAAAATATGAAGGAACATATGACCACATACCATCGTAACTACGCCACTGGTTTACGAAAATAAAAAATTATAACTTCAAATTAGCACGTTGATAAACCTTGATTAATGCACCAAGTTTCAAATTTTTTCCTTCAGGAATTTTGGAGAAAACAAATTAAATCTTAATCTTTTTCGTACTTTCGACACCTTGTATCTCAGAGGGAATGCATTTTAGGACATACCTTGATAGCAACTTTTCACCCCGAAATGAGGTGAGGAATCTGTAGTCGGAGTTTGTCGGTCTTATACTGACTCACTCTGTAAATATATATTTATATATATATATATATATATATATATATATATATATATATAGAAAGAGGAGAGGTAGTCTTTGCTGACTAGTTAGGAATAAGTCTGAGAAATTCTTTGGGACAGCAGCAAACGCAAATGTACTCTTATTAAGTTCACCACAATGGTTTTCGGCTTTTAATAAAGTTACCAGTAATGTTTTGTGTTACAAATATTATTCCATAAATCTAATTGTTGCTCCATGTTTTTACATGTTTTAATGCTGTCTTTTACATCTGATTGTATTTCACCGAAAAAGGACCATTCTCGCTAACATTGTAAGTAAAGTTTATTTTTATAATTATCAACATACTATAGTAGTTTCACCTTTGTAGCTCCCTGATGATGACAATATTCATTGTCGAAATATTGGAAATATAATGTTATAAGAGTACATTTGCGTTTGCTGCTGTCCCAAAGAATTTCTCAGACTTTATATATATATATATATATATTATATTTTATATTTTATATGTGTTTATATGTATATACTTCTCATTGCAATCTTATTATCACATAACGAATACATTTTTTGGGCTTATCCTTTTTGTATCCCATAATAAAAGAATGAAATTACTTTTTCCCGTTAAATTTGGTATGTTTATTGGAATATATTTTTCCTATAAAGACATGCATTTCCACTGCATAATTTAAATATCAAAATCACTTTCATACTCAGAAATAAATATTCTGCTTTTGTAATCCACATATTTATATGGACAGATCTCACGTAGTTTCCTTCTCAAGGGTCAGCCCAGGATATTGGATCTGCTTGGAAACATGTTGTGTGATGCCAAATTATATGAATTTTATTAATGTTTTCTGTTCGGGTGAAAGGAATTAGTGTATTCAATACTGATCCCTTCCATCCAAAAAAATCGAAGTTTGAATTTGAATTAGTTTCAGTACTCACGATATTCCATATTCATAAAATTTCAGGAAAATCTATCGTCAGAGGTACGCTAAGTCAAGATGACCCGAAGTTTGGAAAAAACTCTGGAGTTATGAGCTCTCCAATCGCCATCATCGCCCTTACCATGTCACTTTTGCATAAAACCAACTCCTGGTCGAAGCCAATCATCGACAATATCTTGGAAATTGGTGAAGAACTCTATGAAGATTCTCTTGACAGTCTTGGATACGACTTCAATCCATGGGAAGATAAACTGGATATCCACCGAGTGAAAAATGATTACAAAATCGGAATGCTGAAAGCGAACTGCGAGTTGAGGTTCACGGAACGAACTGGTTTGCTAGACACCAAAGATCCCACATCTTTGAATCTCAGACAAGGTGAGAATTTTGTATTGTCCAAAGCTCATTCCTTGCGGAGAAAAACACATTTTCGTCACTTTTTTGTGATTATAACTTTCCACAATTTGAAAACAAAATTAAATGGATCAGCAGAAGGGCAAAAAATTACTTTGCCCCGATAAGTTACCGCGTACAACAAATTATTTTTCACGAACAAAAAAATATTAATTCAGTCAGTAATTTGCCATATCCTAAGTTTTGCCTGTAAGAAAATATGATTGAATTGAAAGATACTTATATACTCGTTTCGGGGCAAAGTAATTTATGTTCCCTTGTTTCTACACTTGTATGGACTCCCTCATCCATTTAATTGTGTTTTCAGATTATGAAAAACTATAATCCCAACGGAAGTGTCAAGAGTGAGCATTTTGATTTTCAATATGCCCATATGCAGGGTGTTAGTGAATAAGTGCGACAAACTTTAGAGAGTGATTCTGCATGGAAAAATAATGACAGTTTGCTATATAACTTTTGTCCGCAAAAGCTTCGTTTTCCGAGATATGGGGTGTTAAAGGTTTTCTTAAAAACTGACTATTTATTTATTGCTCTGAAACCGGTCGAGATATGCAAATGAAATCTAGTGAGTTTCAAGAAGTAGTTATTGCGCATGTTTGACATGCAATTAAGAATTTTATGTTCATCATTGGCGCGCATACGGGTAATGATCTCAATTTTTTTAAAGAAAAAAATGGTACGCCACTGGGATATTTCAAATAAAAAATAATTTTTGGATTCCTCGTTCAATTTGTGACGAAAAATATTTTGGCCCTTTTTTTCCAAGTGGGGCGCCGTTCTTATGCAAAAAAAATTAAACATCTTAACGCGTATTTGTCATTACTTTAATACATTATCTAGTAGCGATGCAAGTAGGCTACTGTCAACATTCTGTTAACCTTCCTAATACTAACTGGGGTAATTTTGTACCCCAATTTGTTTTTTTTTTTATTAAAAAGTTGGATAATTTTGTTTCCATTAAGCGCACGTGAATATCCTTTTAGAAATGCTATCTATTTAGACAATATTCTTGATTAAATTCTCGAAGCAGAATTAGTTTTTAGGAAATACTAATTTTTTTTAAGGTTTTAGTGACTGGGGTACAAAAATACCCCAGTTCGTTAAACTTGTAGGTATGCAAAAACTCTTTTTTCATATTGAAAAGGGAAACATTCTCAATTGAATATTGATAGACAGATTTTTATATTTTCAACAAATCAATCTTTTTTCATAGTTTTGAACAGGTATTTTCCTGCAAATTCTGGATATTGGTGTTTCGCGATTAGTCGTAAACAAGCATTTTTATTCTTATTACGTCTTTTGTTGGTGCAACATTGACTTTGTGTGAAGTGTTTTGGCAAAACATTTACAATTATTTAAATATTTACAATTGGTGTTTGAAATCGTAATAAAACTTGACCGGGTAAGTTGTATGTCTTCTTTGTTTTTTTTACTATTTTTTTTTTGGTAATTTTGGAAAATGGCAAGTAAGAGACCAAAAAACCCGAGGAAATTGACAGATGAAGAATTACAACAATATCAAGGATATCTGGATCTAGATGATGGCTTGCCCTTATTTGAGGATTCATCTGACGAGGAGGATTTGCAGTTGAACCTCTAGACGATCATTATGATGTCGCCGATCTTAGTTTGTTGCCTGCGTGTACTAGCAAAGACGGTACGACTTGGTATAAACGACCTATACATTCTACAAAGTCGACTAGTAAAAACATTATAAGATAAGCTCTTGGGCTTTCGGAATACAGTAAAAGTTTTGAAACTATGGTAGAGGTGTTTTCCCTTTTTCTAACCAATAATATTGTGGAGATTATCGTTGAGAAAACAAATGAAAAAGCTATTTTGGAATATGAAAAGTGGAATGAAAAACATCTAGAAAATAAGGAAGTATGGACACCTACAGATTCCGTTGAAATAAAGGCCTATATAGGGACTATCCCAGGGAGCCCTTAGAGCTAGGAAAGAGCCAGTTGAAATGTTGTGGATATCAGATAAGTGCTATAGCCGACCAATTTTTTCTGCGACCCTGTCAAGGGACAGATTTGTTGCTCTTACAAAATGTATCCGTTTTGATGACATGGCAACAAGAGCCGAACAAAGAGCGGTAGATAAATTAGCGCCAATAAGATGCATATTTGATATGTTTTTTTTGAATTTCAAACGTAGGATGTATCCCGGATCTCATATGACCGTCGACGAACAACTTCTTGGTTTTAGAGGTCGTGCATCCTTCAGGGTTTACATGAGAAGCAAACCAGACAAGTACGGGATAAAACTTTGGGCTCTATGTAACACTGCAAATGCCTATACCCATAACCTTCAGGTGTATTTAGGTAAGCAAAATAATACTGTAGGAAAGAATCAGGGGGAAAGGGTAGTTCTTGACATGGTGAAACATTTGTCTGATGGATATGGAATTACCACAGACAATTTTTCCACTTCTAAATCTTTGGGCGACAAACTTTCAGCTAAACACTTGACACTTTGTGGTACAGTACGCAAAAATAAAACTGTTGTTCCAAAATAACTTCTTTTGTCAAAAACTCGTCCATTTCCTCCAAGTATATTTGTTTTTACCAAAGACCACACATTAGTTTCCTATTCAACTGACAAAAACAAGGCAGTCATTTTACTGTCGACTGAACACAATACAGACGAAGTCAGTGATGATGCCCACTCCTATAAACCTGTAATAGTTCTTCACTACAATATGACTGAAGGTGGCGTTGACACCGCCGATAAAATGGTAAAGTAATACATTACCCGAAGAATAACAAATAGATGGCCAATGGTTATCTTTGGTCGCCTCCTTGATACCGCAGCTCTAAATTCCTGTATTTTATGGAAACTAAAGTATCCCGATTGGAACAAGTGATATCTAGATGCCAGGCGCAAATTTCTCCTATGTCTTGGAAAAGAGCTTGTCAAGGATCAAAAACGTAGAAGATCTAGTAATAAGGATAGGATCCAGCAACCGATCCGCGACCACATGGTCACTGTGGTTCCCGAGTTAGGCGACCCTCATGTACCACCTTTGGCGGAGAGATCATCTGGCCGCTCTCATTTTTGTCCTCGCCAGAAAGACAGAAAAACTAGAAATAAGTGCGGATTCTGTTTGTTTAGAGCATAGTGAAAAAAAAGTATTTTGTGAACTGTGCAAAAAATAAAAATAAATTATTTTTTTTACTTTTAAAAATGTTACTTCATTTTATATTTTTTCAACTGTTGTGACGTGTTTTGCTAGGGTCTGTTTTAATAACCCCTCAAACTCCTAGAAAATCACGTTATTTATGACGCCAGAATTTTAGGCAGGAAATATTTTCCTTTCTTTATTTCAAATCTCGGGCGCCAGATTTTATAGTGGTTTTCTCTACGCACTAGGGTAGCTACAGATACGGAATGTCCAGGGGTCTGGTATATTGACACTTTTTGAATCTTCACAGAATACTGTAAGCTTTAATTACAATTTTTAGATACTGAACGCCGATTGCTTTCATGTCTTCCAAAGAGACAGACAGATAGAAATGTCTTGGTTTGTTTTTTTCTTTACAAATTTCTTTTCCTACAGTTCGACTAAATACGTCTGTGTAATTTCAATACTTCATAGGAAATAGAAAGGTTTTTTTTTCAAGGTAAACACAGTGTGTAATAGGTATTGAATTAACTGGTATATTCAATAAGATTTGTCACAACAATTTTCGTAATACAATTATTTTTGCTTAAAATGAAACGGTCTGGCATATTTAAATGGGGGTAATATATACACCGATATATACAAACATATATATATATATATATATATATATATATATATATATACTTATCACTATATATACATATACACTTATATATAATCCTAATAACCTAATAGTATCGAAATGATATTTACCCTCACGATATATATAACTGGCCAAATGAACAGTAATTTTCCTGCAATTTAAGGAATAAAATGATCTACTCTTGAGAGCAAAGGAAAACTGTTTCTTCCTGAACACGGTTATCTGACTGACTCAGAAAGTGATTTTTTCAAGTTTGTAAGCAAGCGGCTCATAACATCCCGATTTCTCCTTGTTAACCTACACAAAAATTGAATACTACTTTTGTCACTTGTATATTACCTAAGCTTCACGTTTGTAATAATCCCGGCTGTGATATTTTTTTCTCTGTTCCTTAAAATAGCCCTTTTCTTCTACGACTTTTCTCGTTAACAAGATTTTTATTTTTGGCTTTGTTTTCCTATTGTTTATGCTCGGCGATTTCCCTGAGCTCAAACAATATTAACAACTGGGCGTGGACACAGACGACCAAGCCTCACCGTGTTTTCGTATTATAAAATAACTTATTTCCCCCTAATGTAATCAACAACGTTTATTTACCCAAATCACCTTCTCAAGTCGCTAAATGAATTATTCCTCCTGATTATGACTATAACTTGTGAAATTCGTGAATTTTGTTTTGCTCGGCACGTATTTTCAGGGACAAATGAACTTTTAATTCAGCGCATATATCGCGGCCGATGTTCCGATTTGGTTGGTGCCTGAATCGGGATAGCGGGGAACAAGAATTATTGTTATGTAATTGGTTTCTACGTCAATTGCTTAAATTCGGCGTTTTCCCCGAACTTAAGACAATAGAAAATTTAAATTCACTGATTGAAGTGATGTAAACAATCGCGTCAGTTGTTTGCATTCGGCGTTTTCCCTGAACTCAAATAACTGAAAACATAACTCAATAATTATAATAACGGGCGAATAAAAGAACTATTTATGAAAGATTTCCTTCGACAAGAAAAAGAAAACACCTGCCAGAGCTAATGTGAGAATAGTTTTCCTCGGGGACACAAAATAAAATTGTCTCTTTATATTGTTCAATTGGGCAAATGAATAATATGTTTTACCCGTAATCCAACCAACAATTGACTAAAATGTCAATACTACCCTAAATTTAACACTCAATCGATTTCACGAAAAGTTCGATTGTACCACCCAAAAATAAAATAAATCAATATTCACTCTGTAGTCTTCTGACCAACTCAAACGTTTCGGCAAATGCTCGAATAGAGAAAATTATAATAATGCAGAAAATATATTTGACTTCTCAGGTAACGAATTAAATCATGGAAAGAATACTTTGGCAGAACTAAACTGTAAATGCCACGACAGATAATTGAATCAATGAAATAATAATAATGCAAGTATTAATATTCAAACTCCCGGCAAAATAATTGAATCAAATGGAATAATAATAAATGTAGAAATAATCAACTTCGAGTGCTTCAGCACACGGAGAAACCAACTCAAATACAAGTTATTCACTATTTCCACTTACGAATACCTCAACGCTTCTGGACCTCGAATCTGTTTTCACACTTTACACTTTTACTCTTACTCAACTTTGAACCGGACTACGTAGCACAACAGGACTCAAGTAACAAGTGTCACGGAAGAACAACAGGAACAAGCCCGATGAGAGCTTCATAGTGCCTTTTATAGATCTCGAATGTATGACCCAACTAGACGAAAAGCCCAGTAAGAAAGGCGCGGTTTTTTGTCCGATGAACTGAAACTGGACTGAAAATCTGAAGGATGATTTCGTGTCTGATACAAAAAATGATTTGGTTTTTCCCATCGCGATCTTTATTTCTTTCTCGTCTTTTACAAAAACTATCACCGGAGCTTTTCACCCTTTTTATAAGATCTAGAGAAAAACTCTGTTATGTTTTATGCATGATGTCGACGTGAATTCCAGTAGCTTTGGGTATGTACCTTAATTTCTAACAGGGAATGAAATATTTTGCCAGACCGGAACCAATAGAAACCCCAAATAGGCAGGGACGTACCCAAGTTAGATTGAATATTGTTTAGCCGTTCTTAGTTACGGAGCTCTGAAAAAATGCTTCGTTGCAAAATTTGTTAAAATAAATATTTTTTGTACAAATTTGAATAATTGTGTTTGATTTTACATCAAATATAAGATGCTAAAGATATTTTTCTTTAAATCAATAAATTAGCTGGGGTACAAAATTACCCCAGTTAGTACTTTACGGGGTGTGAAGTCAGTCAGTATTAGGAAGGTTAAATACGAATATTTCAACGAAATGTCAAATTAGCGTTTCTTCATTTTTAAGCTTTTAGTTTGGTATAACATTAATGATAATAAGTAATTAATTTTTCTTTTATCGAAAAGAATGGAAAATTATACAAATGCGGAATTGTCAGACAGACATTTTGTCTATGGTCGAAGTAATGGAAATGGTCTGCAAGATCGACGATTGAATTTGAAAATATGCAGTTTCCCACTTTTTTCGAATATATTTTTTGTTTTCAATAACGTCACCCTCATTTTTCAAATATCACAAAAACCCACAAAACATGCGTTTCTTGATAAATTCCCGACATGCCAGGCTAGAGAACTTTTCAGGTTATTGAAGTACGCACTTTTCCAAACCTGGTACGGAAAAAGGAACACCTTCGTCCAAACCATTTTGAGGTAGGTGTCTCTAGTTACTGGCCTATATGGAAGATTTCAGGTTATTATTCAGTACTCACAAAAGTTTTGGTTACAAAAGTGCTAAGTACCAATTTATAGATAGAAAAAATACCAGAATCTGACTGACGTTTTCAGAAAAGTATAGCAACACTAAGATGTCTAAAAACCATGGTGTATTCACTCATACCTGTAAAATATTGGGACAAACTGGGGGACACCAGCCCTCTTGATAAGGGGAGTTATCTAGAGTTTCAGATGGCGCCGACGTCGTTTCTTGTCATAATTCAGTAAACTGCAATTACAGACTACACAGGGTGTTTTTGTGATTTGTGTCTCTGATCCGTTCTGTGATTGTGCTTTTGTCGCCTTTAAGGTTATGCCAATTCGTTGTGAAATATTTTGAGGTTGATAGATCGATGTAACATATTTTAGAACAAACTATTGCATGTACTTATGTCAGTGTTATACCTATAGCATTTTCGAGACGTGCTCCGAAATAATTCTAATTATGAACCGTACCAATTTATTTTGTATGGTTAATTTTCTATTGATACGGCTCCACCGAGTTGGTACTTATGTATTTCTGTCCCTGTTTGCTCATGATAAAAATCTCATGATGGAGCGGATAATGGTTTTATGAAGTGCTGTAAATTACATATAATTTCTTAATTCAGCTTTCAAACCAAAAAAAGTACGGGAGATGTAATCTCTTTCGCTTTCTGAAAAATCTATATTTTAGTCTGAAGGAAGTGTTTTGCGACATATCTAAAGCTTTGACTATTACGTAAGCTTCATCTCTACAGCTTCAGAGGACGAAGCTTCAATTGGTTCGATTCCTATCTGAGTGAAAAAACCTCTCAGCTTTTGGATAAATTAAGCAGTGTTCACTATTTTGGCAGACAACACGACTATCTTATCGCAAGAACTCAAATTACCTTCATATAGCGGAGTATTTGGGAATCCTGGAGGACTCCATGGTTTTCCTAAAACCTTCTGCTATTACTTAGAAATTGCTTGCAGCAAAAGCTATAAACTTATATTCGTGCGCTGCTTGTTTATTAATTTTTAAACAATGAAAAATAATTTTGTTACCCAAATTGATGCTATAAAAAGTTTTTGAGGTCGCTGAACCAGGATATGACATTGAAAAACGATAGCGTGGCCAGTCGTAAAGGTAGATTTCATGACTGATAATTTACAGCTACCTAATTTTTTTTTATTTATGTGTACATCTCGAAGAAAATTTTATCGGGTAAAGTTATGGAGCTAATGAAGCTCTATCAAACGACTTATAGTTTGCCGATATTGGGTATGGAAATGAAATTGCAAATTTTTTTTAAAATTTTCAACAGTTGCCATTTCGAGACTATTAGACCATTTTCGAAATTAGCCGAGGTATTCATAAGGAGTATTTTTGTTTCATTCGGTTGAAAATGTGGCCTCCACTCAACAAATTTCGTTATATCCCATATACAAGTTTCTAGATCACATTTTAAACTAGAGTTTTTAAGCATGGCCTCAAAATTCAAATTTGTAATTTTTTGAAGTGATCAATATTTTTTGAGCTATGTATTTTTTGAAATAATTATTTTTTCGCACGTTAGCAAAAAATTTTTGCATCATACAGTTTTTATTTTACAGAAAAGTTTTATTTACCTTTTTGGTGAGTATTTTCCATTTTTGCGAGTGGCACCATTATTTATTGATTTTTTTTAATATTCAATATACAATGTAATTTGGCAACTTATTTGTTAAATGATTAATCAAGCACACACTTTACGGTTGGTAACTTTTTATATGTTGTTCCCAACATCATCACTAATGTACGGTAAAAGTTACCGTCATCCCCAACTCTAAAGCTAAAATCTAATATTACTCCACTATTATACGTAGAGCGTCAGGTGAGCACTAAACTTACCGATCAAGTCTTCTCTGATGTTCAATCTCATTCATCTCATTCAAATATTATATTTTAGTAGATGACTACAAGGGTTCTGGCGCAACCCTATTTAGGAGTGGGTTTTGGCGAGTGAGTGAGGGGGTGGTTTTCGGGTGGGGGTAGGGATGATGGTGGCGGTCATGGGCGGTTCGTTGTGGAAGGGGTTTGTGAAAAAGTTGGCGGTGAGAGGGGTGGGGATGGTTGTATGTGGGGTCGGGGTGGGGGGGATGAGTGGCCTGTGATTGGTCGGAATGGTGGCAGCCATGTTGTGTATGGGAGTGTGTGATTGAGAGTGGGAGGTGGGGAGAGCTGTGATAGGTCGTGGGCGTGGTGATAGCCGCCGGCCGTTATCCAAAGCCGAGCAGCATATTGAAATGGGGGTGTCAACCAATACCCGTCAACGGCATTGGTCGGACGGAAGTGTCACGTGATCAGTGAATGGCGGCGGCCATTTTGGAAAGTGGGAGGAGTCAGCGATGATGCGGCTATGACTCAACTGACAAGTCTTTGCAGGAATATTATCTACGTCAGCACTTCTTATCAGTTGTTTATTTAAGCGACCGGATATCGGCGGCATCCTTTGTTTACATTGAGATAAGATATCGGCGGCGGCATCGCTTTGTGAAAGAGATTGTTTACATTAACAAGATAAGAGAGTATGCAGCTGCACGCTCGAACCGTGGGATAACTTCATTCAAAGTCATATGATTACTATTCGTATTTGTATCTAAGCGGGCTAAGGCACTGTCGGCGACATGGAAGCAGGACGGATAACTTTTAAAACGTCACCATATATACAGGGTGGATCGAAAGAGTGTTTAGAGGAGAAGAAGAACGAAACAAGTATATATTGGAGTTTTTTGTTGAAATGACGTCAGTTGAGGTTATGTTGTCGATGACAGAGGAGTATACACGGAAATTTGGGAAAAGTTTCATCGAAAAATCAGAGCTCTGAACGAAGAGTTACAGTTTTATGAAGAGAAACGAAACATCACAAGAAAATTGAAAAGTTGAATCTCTGCACGACACAACCATCAACATCGAAATATGATTCAAATGATACTAGTGACTTTTTATTCTCAACACCATCTTATACGTAGACATACCGTATGATGATGATGTACGGGAGTACAACAAGATTGTAAATTACCTGGATGGGTTTTTGTCAGTGTACAAACGCAACATTTTAGTAAGATAGGGGGAATGCCATCTGGACCAAAAGAGACTGTATTCGGAAGTTTCGATAATATTTCAGATTCTGAAGGAGATTTTTTACCATTGAGTGACATTTGGAAGGGATAATCACTATATTTCTTTAGTTTATTTATTTTCATCCAGAAGGATCTACGATCTTCAATAAGATCATTTTCCATTCGATGAAGATAATTTTGATGACACTGTTCTGACAAAATTTTGCAATGATGACGTAAATTGGTGAAGATTGTATAATCATTATGATCTTTACTTATTTGAAATTGTTTGTGAGCTTTTTCTTTTCGATTGTCAACGCTTTAAGATCAGATGTAAACCAGCTAGGAAATGTTGAAGGTTTATAGTATCTAACTGGAACACAAAGTTCTATTCCCGTATATACGATATTATAAAATTGCTCTAAAATTACTTCTAAGTTTACTTCGATGAAGATTTGTTCCCAGTCTATAGATGCAAAGAAACCATTCAAGGATATATAATCGGCATTTCTGAAATCATAGTAAATCAAACTTCTAGAAGAGTTGTTGCACCTAACAGATATTGGAATTTGAAAAAAAGTATGCAAGATGATGATATATTATCTATTAATAAGTCGACTGCCGTATCTATTTGGAATATCAGAGTTGTGCAAAAATTAAATCAAGATAAGTAATTATAAATTCGGAATGTAATTAATTTGATTAAATTCAAAACAGAAGTTTTCACATACAAGTTAGCGTTAGAGAATGCTGGACAGTCAACTGTTCCCCCCTTTCTATCATTGTACCATTTTGTTTGGTAAGTTGTAGTCACCAGCCACAATGATAGAATGCTCGGATATGTTAAGACACATCTTCAACTGATTGGTAATAATCATATTTCTCATATTTGAATTGGGTGGAAAAAATAGCACAAAATAATGAACTTCCTTTGTTCAAAAAAGGAGACAAATATTTGTCAATTTATACAAATATAACTGTCAACAAAATCCAACTCCACTTGTATAAACGTCCGAACTGAGCCATGTTTCGATAGAATAAATTCATAATCAATGGATAATTGCATTTTCAAGTTGAAGTTTGGTTTTTATGCCACCACATTCTGTAATAACAGTTTATGTTTGAAGGGACAGGTTTTAATCTCCGTTTTTTTTCTAGGGGACTTCTGGATTCCAATATGTGGTTTCCATATCGATATTTGACCTAAATTATTTTCACCTTTCCTTTTCCGCTCATTCAGTTGTTCATAAATGGATTTCATATAGTTTCGTTGGGACGGTGTGATATCAGCGGATTCTGATGTTTGGGAAGTTTTCAGAGTTTTCTTTCATTTTGATACAAAACAAGGCATCTGAATTATTAGATAATGTAACTTTCAACGGTCTGCTTCTATTACTAGCTCCCCAATCGCCATACTTTGGAAGGGCCAACATTAAAATCAAACATAAAATTTTTTATTTGAGGGGGCCTTTAATCCTCCCCGGGAAATTTCTGGATGAGCTCCTCATCAACCATGCCATTCTTTTGAATGGCAACTCATTTAAAAACATTACCATACAATTTTAGATTAGATTGGGGGGAAATGTTTCAATATAATTCTTCCCCTACTTTTAAAATATCTGTTGGCGCTCTATTTCCGGGGTTTGGGATGGGATTTTCGTGAGTATCAATAAAATTTTAACTCATTTCCCCCTTTATCCGACCATCAACAATTTCCTTTTTGAAAAACCCCCAATGTTAAACCAAAACAACTTGGGTGAAGACCTTGGAATTTTTTCTTCTGGATATTTTGTTTGGTAGATTTTGTTTAATGGTTTTAGGATCTGAATACGTAGACCATATTTAATTCTTCGCGGTGAAATTTTAAGCAAATTTTAAACCCCTTTGTTCGAAAAAAATTTAATTTTAACTTTGGTCATTTTGGAAATCAAGGGCCTGGAACTTTGCCTTCATTTCAAAGATGCTTTAGTCTCAACGGGAAAATGGCGGTTTGGAAGATTGAAAAAAAAATTTTATTTCGAAACAGTCCATCTTTCTAGTGCAGTTCAGGAAAATTTGGGGGTTGGGGCAAATTTTAAAAATAATTTATTCATTGAAAATTTAATTTCCTTTTTTCTTTTTTATTTAAAAGGGTTTAACCCCCCTTTTTAAAAAATTTGGGGAAAAAAAAGTAATTTATAAAACATGTTTGGGGGGGGGGACAACGTGATTTTTTCCCCTTTTTTGGGGTTTTTGACCCCCTTTTTTTTTATTTATTTTGGACTTCTCCCGTTGTTTTTTTAAAAAAGGCGGTTGGCTTTAAAATTTTTTTTTTTTGGGGGAAAACTTTTTGACTTTTTTTGATTTCTCCCCCAAAAAAACGGGGTTTCTTGTCCCCAAAAAATGTTTAAATAAAATTCTTTTTTCTAAAGGGCCAAAATTTTCCGGGGGAAACTAGGAAAAATTAACCCCAAAAGTTAGGATGTGCTTTTTTACCCCGTAAAAGGGGAAAAAAACCCCTATTCAACCGTTGGAATTTTTTATAAAGTTCGATAAAGTGAATTTTAAACCGTTTTGAAAAAATTTCCCCTTTTTGGGTTTTTAATTCCCCCCTTTTTTCCCAAAAAATTCCCCAAATTTTTTCCCCTTTTTCTACAACAAATTCCCGGGAAACCCCCTGTAAATCTTTCCCCTATCAATCACTTCGTTTTAGTATTGGAAAATTTCAAATCGGGGTTTTCCCCATCAAGCCATTTTGACAATTCCCCCCCAAAAAAAATTTTTAACCTTCAGCATGGGG